>WURV02179444.1:0-13433 GCA_011762755.2 Epimenia babai
TGGTAAACCGAGCAAACGCGGCGTGGTAAACCGAGCAAACGCGGCGTGGTAAACCGAGCAAACGCGGCGTGGTAAACCGAGCAAACGCGGCTGAGAGATAGTAGACACGTGCAAAATAAAATAGGCAATGAAACCCACTGCAAAACATGCGATGAAACACACGTGCAAAAAAGGCGATAAACACACGTGCAAAAAAGGCGATAAACACACGTGCAAAAAAGGCGATAAACACACGTGCAAAAAAGGCGGTAAAACACACGTGCACAAAAACTCGTGCAAAAACTGGCAATAATGCTTTCATGCAAAAGAGGCAATGAAATACACGTGCAAAACAGGCAATGAAACACACCTGCAAAACAAGCAATGAAACACGTACAAAAAAGGAAATAAAGCATTCGTGGAAAAATGGCAAGAAAGCACACGTGCAAAACAGGCAATGAAATACACGAGCAAAACAAACAATGAAACACACGTGCAAAACAGGCAATGAAACACACGTGCAAAACAGGCAATTAAACACACGTGCGAAAGAGTCAATAAAACACACGTGCAAATCAGGCAATGAAAAGGCACGAGCAAATCTGGCAATGAAACAGACGTGCAAAACAGGCAATTAAACTAAAGTGCAAAACAGGCAATGAAACACAAGTGCAAAACAGGCAATGAAACACGTGCAAAACAGGCAATGGAACACACATACAAAACTGGCAATTAAGCACTTCTGCAAATTAAACTCCTGCAAAGCAGGATATAAAGCATCCGTGCAAACCAGGATATAAAGCATTCGTGAAAAATAGGCAATAAAGCATTCGTGAAAAATAGGCAATAAGGCATTCATGAAAAATAGGCAAATAAAGCATTCGTGAAAAATAGGCAATAAAGCATTCGTGAAAAATAGGCAATGAAGCATTCGTGAAAAATAGGCAATGAAGCATTCGTGAAAAATAGGCAATAAAGCATTCGTGCAAAACAGGCTATAAAGAATTCGTGCAAACAGGCCATCAAGCATTCGTGCAAAACAGGCAATGAAGCATTCGTGCAAAACAGGCAATAAAGCATTCGTGAAAAATAGGCAATAAAGCATTCGTGAAAAATAGGCAATAAAGCATTCGTGCAAAACAGGCTATAAAGCATTCGTGCAAAACAGGCTATAAAGCATTCGTGAAAAATAGGCAATAAAGCATTCGTGAAAAACAGGCCATCAAGCATTCGTGCAAAACAGGCAATGAAACACACGTGCAAAACAGGCAATAAAACACACGTGCAATACAGGCAATGAAATACACTGGCAAAACCCGCAAAGAAACACAAGTGCAAAATAGGCAAACACAGGTGCAAAACAGGCAATGAAACACACGGGCAAAACGGGCAATGAAATACAAGTGCAAAAAAAGTCAATTAAACACACGTGCAAAATGGGCAATGAAACACACGTGCAAAACAAGAAATGAAACACACGCGCAAAACAAGCAATGAAACACACGTGCAAATCAGGCAATTAAACACACGAGCAAATCAGGCACTGAAACACACGTGCAAAACAGGCAATGAAACGCAAGTGCAAAACTGACAATGAAACGCAAGTGCAAAACTGACAATGAAACGCAAGTGCAAAACTGACAATGAAACGCAAGTGCAAAACTGGCAATGAAACACACGTGCAAAACAAGCAATGAAACACACGTGCAAAACAAGAAATGAAACACACGTGCAAAACAAGCAATGAAACACACGTGCAAATCAGGCAATGAAACACACGTGCAAAACAAGCAATTAAGCACACGAGCAAATCGGGCAAGAAATGAAACGCACGTGGAAAACTGGCAATAAAACACACGTGCAAAACTGGCAATAAAACGCACGTGCAAAACAGGCAATGAAACACACATACAAAACTGGCAATTAAGCACTTCTGCAAATTAAACTCCTGCAAAGCAGGATATAAAGCATTCGTGCAAACAGGCAATAAAGCATTTGTGAAAAATAGGCAATAAAGCATTCGTGAAAAATAGGCAATAAAGCATTCGTGGAAAACAAGCTATAAAGCATTCGTGCAAAACAGGCAATAAAGCATTCGTGCAAAACAGGCAATGAAACGCATGTGCAAAACAGGCAAAGAAACACAAGTGCAAAACAGGCAATGAAACACACGTGCAAAACAGGCAATGTAACACACGTGCAAAACAGGCAATGAAACACACGTGCAAAAGAGGCAATGAAACGCATGTGCAAAACAGGCAATGAAACGCACGTGCAAAACAGGCAATGGAGCACTCGTGAAAACCGGCAATGGGGCACTCGTGAAAACAGGCAATGGGGCACTCGTGAAAACAGGCAATAACACACTCGTGCAAAACAGGTTGTAAAATACACGTGCAAAACAGGTGATGAAACACACGTGCAAAACAGGCAATAATATACACATTCTCAGCAGGCAATAAAATACGCATGCAAAACAGGCAATGAAACACACATGCAGAACAGGAAATGAAACACACGTGCAAAACAGGCACTGAAGCACTAATGCAAATAAAACACCCATCCAAAAGAAGGCAATGAAACACCCATCCAAAAAAAGGCAATGAAACACACGTGCAAAATAGACAATGAAACACACGTCCAAAATAGGCAATGAAACACACGTCCAAAATAGGCAATGAAACACACGTCCAAAATAGGCAATGAAACACACGGACAAAACAGGCACTATAGCACTCGTGCTCATGAAAAATGTGCAAAATAGTAATGAAACATGTGTATAATAGGCAATGGAGTACTCGTGCAAAAACAGGCAATGAAGCATTGGAATTAAATGAAATGCAATGAAATTTTATTGATATATAGTGCCCTTTCGAACACATCGCTATCAAAGACACTACAAATTGATGATCACTATGATAATTAACTATAAATACAAGGAATACGGTTCAAAATCAAACTCGGTATACTATGAATAAATCTGAGGTAGAATAGGTATATGCAGTAATATCACATATAAAGAAAATATAACCAAAAATAATACAGCAGATTTAAAAATTATGAAAAACACAAATTATAAGAAAATTAAATAGTATTGCACTATAGAATTACCCACTGTCGACTTGGCAAAAGACAGTACAATAAAGAAATGTTTCAAGTTTGGATTTAAAGGTATTTAGTTCTGTACATTGTCTAATGTGTGAGGGAAGAGAATTGAAAAGTATGAGTGAAGCGAATGCAAAGGCTTGGTCACCAAAATTAACCTTTCGAGAATGAGGAGTGTTGAGAGTGACTGTTTGATTCTGTCATGTTGATCTACCGGTGTTCCGGACCGATAGTAAGGACGTGAGATATGATGGGGCAGTATTGTTCAGACATTTGATGTCAATAGCAGAACTTAAAAAAACAATGCGCTGTTACACTCGCAGCTAGTGTACAGACTTCAAAATGGGTTTGATGTGTTCTCTCTGCGCTATTCTAGAAAGTAAACGAGCACAGGAGTTTTGTAATTTTTGTAGTCTATTAATCTGAAATTTGAGCAAATTAATGTAAAGATAATTACAATTGTCCAGTTCACTAGTGATAAAGGCGTACATAAGCATTTCACATAAATAATGTAGATATTTAGAGATTGATCGAATATTTCAAACTTGAATATAGGAGAGCTAGATCAGTTTAAAAATTTGTTGCCCAAATTTCTAACCGAGGAAGTAGGGCTGATATGGACATCTTTGAGAGTGATGGAGATATCCGGTATAGTCTGATTGCCAAAAGGAAATTGTATGAGCATTAATTCAGTTTTTTGTGCAGTTAATTTTTAGTTTATTTATTGTCTTCCAATCATAAATCTGGTCAAGGCAAGCTGAAATACGGTAGAGGGTATGTTGGAGCTCTACAGGATTTTTGGTATCGACTGGTATCAACAGTTGGGTATCATCAGCATAGAACATATAGTGCAGACCATGCCTCTCTATAATGTCACCCAGGGGAGTGGTATATGCAGTAAATAGTAGCAGTCCCGGGGGGGGGATATCAAATGGCAATTGAAATCATTTAGAGGGATTGTCTAAAGCATTGACGTGAAAAGATCTGAGGAATATAACAGTTAATCCATACAAGGGCATTCATGCAAAACAGGTTATTAAGCACACGTACAAAACAGGCAATTAAACACAGGAGCAAAACAGGCAATTAAACACACGAGCAAAACAGGCAATGAAATACACGTGCAAACAATCACTTTAAGCAATTTATTTAGAGCAACCATATGAAAACAAAAATCATGGGATGGAAACAATTATTCAAACAATTAATCAAGAAAGGGAAATCATGGGAAAACAGAAAACATGGGCAAGAAACAATTATTAAAGATACAGCAATCATGGGAAAACAAAAATCATGGGTAGAAAACAATCACTTCTAACAATCTATGAAGAGTGTGCAATCAGAGGAAAATAAAGATAAACAGTAAAATGAAGATAAGGAAGTAAACAGTCATTTGAAACAATAACGATAGAGGGATGACGGGAAAACTAAGATCTTCCATAGCAAACAACGACTAAAACAGTTAATGAATACACAGAAATCGCAGGAAACAAAGTTCATGGATTGGAGACAATCACTTAAACCAATTAAAGAAGATAGGGTAATCATAGAAAACAAAGCCTATAGGAAGGAAATAATCACTTGAAACAGCAAATAATATATGGCAATAAGGAGAAAACAAATGTCATGGGTAGAAAACGATCACTTAAACCAATTAATGAAAATCATGTGAACTCATCTAAAACAATTGATGAAGATACAATCAGAATAAAACAACTACCACGGGGAGGAAACAATCACCTAGAACAATGAAAATACAGCCATCACGAGAAAAAGATCGAGCAGAAACAATCAGTTAAAACAATGGTTGCAGACAGTTTATTCAGGGGAAAACCAAGATCATGGGTAAGAAACAATTCCCAAAAACAGTTAATGAATATCGAGAAATCAAGTAAAAACAAATATCCTTTAAAGTTAACAATCACTGAAAACAATCAAGATATGGCAATCATAGACAAAACAAAGATTAAGGAGTCGAAACAATCATGTCAAACAGTAAAGATATGGCAATTACGCGGAAACAAAGCTCATTGGGAGGAAATAACTTCCCATTCTTCATCAGTTGTCTTAAGTTGTCAAAGATAACTGATAGGAAATAATTAACAAACATTTAAAAAAATAGACCAATCAGCGGAAAAAAAGATCATGAATAGAAAAGAATCCCTTTAAAAAATAAATTAATGAAGAGAGGCCAATCAGAAGGATACTAAAAACAGGGGTATGAAATAATCACTTGAAACAATGAAAGATGACAGTTCATTGAGGAGAAAACTAAGATCATGGGTAGAAACCAATCACTTAAAACAATGAAGGTTGGGCAATCAGGGGAAACAAAGATAATGGGGTATAAACAATCACTAACAGTTAATGAATACAAAATATCGTGTAAAAACATGATCATGGGTAGGAAACAATCAATATAATAGTTACTTAGAACGATCATGCGAAAACGAAGATCATGGGTAGTAAAAAATCACAAACAATTATTAAGGATAGGGCAATCATGGGAAAACAAATATCATGGGTACGAAACAATCACAAAAAACAATTAATAAAGATAGGGCATTCATCCGAAAATGAGGATCGTGCGGAAGACAAAATCACTCTAACCAATAAATGAATGAAGAGAAACAAAGATCAAGGGTAGGAAACAATCACGTAAAATAATTTATAGAAAGAGGGCAATCACGGGAAAATAAAAATCATGGGTATAAAACACTTTAAATCACTTTAAACAATTAAAAAACATAGGGCAATGAGGAGAAAACAAAGATAATGGATAGGAAAAAATTATTTAAAGGGGGAAACAAATATCATGGGTATAAAACAATCATTTAAAACAATAAAGATACAGCAATCATGGGGAAAAAAGCTCGACTGTTTGCTACGATTTTATGCATAGAAAACAATCACTTAAAACAATGAAGGAAGATAAGTAATTCAAGAGAAAACCGAGATCACGGGTAGGAAACAATCATTTGCAACAATGAAGATACAGCAATCAGCGGAAAACAAATACAGGCTCAATAACTTAAAGCAATTAATAAAATTACAGATATCAGGGAAAAACAAATATGAGGAGGAAATAGTCACATTAAACAATCAAAGATAGGGCAATGAGGGGAAAAATACAGATCATAGTAACAATCACTTGAAAAAATTCATGAAGATAGAGATAACATAAGGGAAAAATAAGTGTACGAAACAATCACTTCAAAAATTGAACAAGATAAAACAACCTTGGGAATACAAACATTATGGGGTAGAAACTATCACTCAAAACAATTAACTAATATAGAGCAATCACGGAAAAACAATTATCATGGGTAGGAAACAATCACTTAAAATAATTAATGAAGATTGGGAAATCAGCGCAAAGCAAAGGTCATGGACAGGAAAGAACGACTTAAAGCAATAAAGATAGAACAGTCGTGGGAAAGATCGTGGTGAAGAAACAAGTCCTTAAAGAAAATTAGTCAATAAATGAACATAGCACAATCATGGGAAAAATTATGAGTAGGAAACAATCACGTAAAAGATTTTGAGATGGGGTAATCATGGGAAATCAAATATCAATCATTTAAAACAATTATGGGAAAAAAGATAATGAGTAGGAAACAATCACTTGAAGAATGAACAATGAGAGGGCAATCATGGAAAAACAAAGATCATTCATGAGTAGGAAATAATCAACTGAAACATCTAATGGATATATAGCAATCAACGGAACACAACGCTAATGGATAGAAAACAATCACTTAAAACAATCAACATAGAGCAATCAGTTAAAAATGAAGATTGCGCAGAGGGGGGGGGGGAGAATAAAGATCATGGAAAAGAAACAATCACTTGAAACACTTAATGAAGATTCTGCAGTCAGGTGAAAATAAGTGAAGAGCCTGGGAAGGAACCTCTTAATTAAGACTAATAATTAATGAATAGAGGCCAATCGGGAGAAAACACATATCATGACTATGGGACTATCACATAAAACAATTAATGAAGACAGGGTAATCATGGGAAAACAAACATCATGGGGAAGAAACAACGAGTTAAAACAATTAATGACGCTATTGCATTCATGGGAAAAGATTGTGGATAGGGAACTATCACTTAAAACACCTACTGAAGATAGAGCAATCAGGTGAAAATCAGGTGGAAGATCATGGGGAAGAAGCAATCACATATAACAATGAAGATACAGCAATGAGTAAAAAAATATTATTGCTTTGAAACAATGACTTAAACCAATTAATAAAGATACAGCAAACATGGGGAAACAGAATTCATGGGTAGGAAATCAATTAATGCAAATAACCATTTATTAAGAGTAACCATTAATTTATATAGTGTCTTTGATGGCCATGCGTTGGAAGGGCACTAGAAATCAATTAGAATTTCATGTCATTTAACAGTTGTGTTAGGCTATGATTTAACTAAAATGTACAGTCTATTGTGTTATAGAATATAATTAGTGATCACACGAAATGTATATAGGTGCTTTAGAAACATTCTAGTTATTAGGGGAAACAAATTTATTATTATTATTTAAAAGCCATTAATAAAGAGGGGTCAATCAGGCAAGTAGGGGAGAACAAAGATCATTGGGAAACAATCACATAAGTATCAATCTGACATGAAGTAAGATAGAGCGTTCAAGGGAAAAGGATCACGTATAGGAAACAAAAACTTATAGCGATTAATGAAGATACAGGGATGAGGGGAAAACAAAGAGCATGGGGAGGAAACAATCACTTAAAACAATAAATGAAAATACAACAATGAGGGGAAAACAAAGACCATGGATAAAAAACAATATCCAAACACAGCTAATTAATATAGAGAAATCAAGGTAAAACAAAATCATTGCTAGGAAACAATCACTATAACATGTTAATGAATACACAATAATCAGTGTCAAACAAAGATCATGGGTAGGAAACAATCGCAATCGCTGAAGATAGGGCAAACAGGGAAAAAGAAAGTATGCGTACGAAGCAATCACTTGAAAGAATTATTCAAGATAGGACTACAGGAGAAAAAACATCATGGATAGGCTAACTAAACCCAAGAAAACTAAATATTAAAAATCTTATAAAAATGATTAACCTTCATTTTCATTTTTTATTAATTTATCTCATCAAAACAAAGATTTCTGGGAACTGCCATTGGCTCCGAATCTGACACCATATAATACGACCACATGGTATATACTAGATTTGATTAGCCGTATACGACTAACTAGTATAATTAAATTAGCCAAACGCAATCTAACAACTATAATTGTATACGTCTAATACAATCTAACTAGTACAATTAATAATAATAATAAAGCTTATTTAGAGTGCCAAATCATCCCTTGGTCAATAATAACAAGATGATGTCGACGACACGTTACAATGGTACGACCCAAAAAAAGAGTAGTCTGGCAATGCCTAGTGGTGGTTTTAAACTTGTGTAAACTTGTATAATATAAACATACTTACGAGGATAACTTTGAATTATGAAAAATTAAATGTAAATATGTAACACTATGTGAACTAAGAAAACACTTCAGAACTGCGCATTAAGTCCGTGTGTAAGCACGAATGGAGATGACAGTTTTAAGATTTGAAGATGTTGAGAGTGGTAGATGTTTTGATGTCAAGAGGAAGCGCGTTGAAGAGTCAAGCGGAGCAAAGGGGAAAGTACGATCGCCTAAGTCTACAGGCTTAGATCTTGGGACAAAGAAATTTAGTGTTTTCGACTGCCTTGTATTTCCGGCAGACTTGTTAATGACAGTGAGATTGCTGAGATACTTAGGTGCCGTGAGATAATTAGATTAGCCTAATGCAATCCAACAAATGCAATTAAATAAATCAAATGCCATCTAACTAGTATAATTAAATTAGCCTAATGCACCTAACTAGTGTAATCAGACTTGCCTAGTAGCATTTAACAAGTATAAATTAGCCTAATAACATCTAATTAGTATTAGATAGTATAATACAAACTAGTATAATTAGATGAGCCCAATACAATTTTACTGCTATAATTAGCCCTCTAGCTCTACAATATTTACCTTGATAATGATAATTCCAATGGCTGAATAAAATAGAATATTCCATAAATATCACATATTTGCCTGCGCCAATATTATTTTAGGAGCTGTTACTGGAGTCTGAATTTTGGCTGTCCCGATACATTCAATTTCAGCCAGGTGTGTATTACTATTACGTGAAATGTTTCTTACAGTTAAGTACCCTAGTAAATTTCACTTTCATTTCCGACCATGGGGACGGTCACTTCATTTTTCCCCTACTGTGACAAGGTCAGGTTGCATTTTCATTGCTCGAAAGATATCACGTGGTGTTGAATGCGCGCGCATCATATTTTTAAAACTGGCTAATACGTGAAATGTCGTCTGCTACTTCGCCGCCATGACAAAATGCAATTTCAGCAAACAACTAAATTCAACCAATACATTCTTTTCGTGGACTATATGGCGCGAAATACAAATGTAATCTATTACCGCCATTGGCTTGAGGCATCGAAGATCTTGTTAACATGGAACGCCGCGAATGGTTAGAAAGGTTACAAAATTATAATCAATCAGGTAATTTTCATATATTAAGGATGATAGATGTACAGAAATTACCAATTTATTATTACTATTAGCCTGTGACACCTCATCGTTTTATAACTTTAAACGCGTTTATGATTCTGTCTAGTCTACTTTTTAGTTTATAGCTTATTTATAAATATATAGTAATGATGATTTGTTGTGTCCTTTAACGATACAATAATTTAATCACAATTGGAATGAAATGAATGAAATGAAATTTTATTGATTTATAGTTATAGTGCCCTTTTAACACATGGCTATCAAAGACACTTTACGATTATAGTTATCATGATTAACTACAAACACAAAAATTGAAACTTTTGTGTAATGTTATATAATATTAGCTGGAGACTTAATAATTTTATTTATTTTATGTTTTGTGGGGAAAAAATAGCAGTAAATACTTCGCATTATTGGGAGACGTTATTAGTTAAGAAGCTAACTTCGTAGTCGTTGTAAACGAATGATGTAGTAATATAGCCCAATAACTGTCATTAAAATGGTTTTGGTTTAAATCAGTAAGTGAATAGTCGTAGAGGTGGAATAAAAATTAATAAAACGCTTGAAAATCGCTGAGCATTTTACGTTTACTTTTACATTACGCGTCACACGTGAGACAGTTTGGTGAGTTAGTCCGTGCCCTAATTTCGTTGTCATGTGATATTTCATAAACCACGCCCACATTAACTTGCCACGGCAGGGTAAAAAAGCCGCCGGTCGCGGATTATAGTTCTGTATGCGCATATTCAGCGCGAGTGACAACTATAAAGACTTAGTATTGAAATGCAAATTTTCATTTGTCAAATAAAAAGTCAACTGCGAATTGTCTTGGCAATAATTATCATTTGTGTATCTCCATATTGTTGTTAAAAGAAAAATAACATGTCTTCGACGCCGTAAGAAGCCCAATAGTATAAGAATAAAAGATTGGGAAGACTAGAATAGCGTTTTTAGGATCGGTCCCATGCAGCGATTAGTAGCTTCATCCCATATAGCAACAAATTAGAAATTTGTTAACCCTCCATTCAACAACTTCTACTACATAAGATTGGTGAAATGTTCTGTGAATGACTAAATTCATAGATCCATCCCCCATCCTACCCAATCAGAGGTATAGTTTTCTATGCATTTCTCTCCGGCTATTAATCGAACCACATTGGCTACCCCTATTACCAGTAAATTCATAGATGCCATTTAAGCGCATTTTTAGATTGCAGTATATTGGTATTGCGATTGAAATTTTTGCGCTGCACCCACACACTGGGCCGCCGACACTGATGTTTTAAATGGGGGCGGTGTTAGTTATGTTAACAAATAGCGTGGAAACAAAAGCAAATTGGCGATAGAATGTTAGGAGCCGCAATAGCAATCGCGCCGAAAATATGGCCTGGCAGAGGCAAGAGCAATAATTCAGCTGAACGCGTTCAGTCACTGTTGCCACCAGCGAAGCTAATTTGACACGTTGCGTTGAGAACGTCGAAATGTTGTAACGGCTTTACAGACATATCAACTACTGCCTCAAACGCAATAAATACTCAGAATGATCAATGTCCGTCCACATTGTTCTCATGCCACGATTAATACCGGTACAACATGGTGGTGCTACCCCTTAATCTTTGAAGTTATTCATTACATCGTAATTATTACATCCACTAGCCATATAGTGTGCATCTCGTTCGGATACGCACTAACGTTAACATCAACGCCATTAGTCCACACGTCACACACCTTTTATGGTTGATTATTGAAACAACCAATTTGTTTTATTGTATATATTAAGTGTATGCATTTATATACTATAACTTGAATGATTTTGTTTAATGCACTACTTTACCTATTATATATATTGTATTGAATAAATAATAAAATAAAATGTAATAAATAGCTTTTTTCAACATTACAATCCCAAGTTGAGAAATTTTAAGTTCCCAAGTAGAGGTTATTTGTTCCTTTCCGTCAATGAACGATGAAACTAAACCTAGATATGATTTGCGCTGTTTCAGAGTAGAATGCTGTTAAAATCAGGGAAATTATAACAAAACTTTCTCTAGTTATTAAGGGTTTACGAGCGGATTAAGACTGACTGACAATAGAAATTGACATAAGCAAAATTAATAACTGCTCACAAGTAACTTTTCAAATACCCGTTAACATAGGACCCGCTTCAGGTAAAATATTCAACAAATTTAGAATTATTAAATATATGCAAAGGAGACTTCAGTTCCTTATTCTAATTAACACAATGGCGGTCCTCTCAAGAAGTCCTGAGTCATACCAATAACCAAGATACAAGTTCTTTAACTATTTTCAGTTTATACAAACACATCGCAATATACAAGACGGGTATTTAGAAGCATTCTGAGATAAGGATGTTGATTAAACTGAAAATTGATGATTGCGCTTGTTGCACTACTGGCATTGATTCAAACGCATCTTTGAATTTGGATCTTTTGAAAAGAAGACATCTTCTTGACATAATGTTTTAATTCTGAAATGTATCTGCGATTGCGGGATAGACATAAAAGAGATTCTATTAGAATTTCATGAGCGCTCGCTTTTACATTAGACACGCGTGTAATGTCACAATCAGAGCTATATAAACATTAAATGCATGATTGGTAAATCGATGGCATCATTGCTGAATATATGACACAATAGTGGTGACAAAAAGTTAATTAATCATTATGAACAGTTTTAGCAATAGGAACAAAATTACCACATTGTGATAATATTTTCCCAGAAGATGGCATGTTAATGTAAAGTAAATCAAATTGGTGTACACACCTAAATGGGTTGCCCACTCCCCCGGGCAGGCCGGACCTGAAAGCGAACCACACGAGAAGTTACAGTACAACATTTATGCTGGTGTTTTGGATACATAGTGCTGGGAAATTGTCACAAATTACGTATACGACATAGTCAACGCATTATATCGAACCACTATAATCATAAGCGTCTAGAATGCAACAGCGGATCACCTCATCATAAGTAACTTTAAATTCTCATTATGTACTGGATTTCGTAAATTAAAATACACTGTAATTATGTGAGTAGCGCCATTATCATGCATTTTTGGGTTTTGTCTCAATTGCACTTTAGATTTTAAATTACGAGCATACAATGGCAAAATAAAATTGCACAAACGAATCGTTTCATACTTATAATTCCTATAGAAGACCGTTTATAGACACTCACCTAACGGGGACGCCTGCCCGTCGGTGGGGGGATGGTGAAGGGGACAGTAGGGGACGGGCCGGGGCGGGGAGGTCTGATCACCACCGGCGGGGTCGGAGCAGGGGGAGAACGGGGAGGGGCACCCGGTGGTGATCGCTGGACGGGAGGATGAGTGGGGCGCGTGGGGGTGAAATCAATGACAAAAGCGACGGGCGGACGTAATGGTTGTGGGGGTGTGGGTGTGCGCGATGTTGTGGAGTGGGATGACGGTGTTTGCGTGGTCTTGCGTGTTTTGTGGTGGGGTGCTGTGTCGTGCGGTGATGGTGTTCTGCGGCGTTTGCGTGTCGTTGTTGCGGTGGCGGACGTTGATGGGATGGGCGATGAGGTTGATGGCGATGAGGCGGATGATGGGGCGATCGTGGGGGCTGGGACGGAGGGGGTGGAGCAGAGAGAGGGAGAGGGATTAGAGCGGGTGGAGCGAGAGGGGCGGGATCGGGAGGAAGAAGGGGTGGAGGTTGATGTAAGAGGGAGGGGGAGAGCAGGGGTAGCAGAAGCGGGAGGGGCAGTAGGG
>WURV02179455.1:0-13433 GCA_011762755.2 Epimenia babai
TTTAGATATCAATAGAGGACATCCATAAGGACCCGTGGGGCCAAACATATCCATCACATATTGTACATTTTAAAAAACATACTATATATACTTAGTGATCCTAGCAAATTTTGAGTAGTTAACGTTCATGCGGCCCTCGGTTGCACTTGATAATGATAATTTAGTTTGTACTATAGTAACTGAATGTAGATTTATATTTCTCAATAATGACTAGGCTCTCTGATGATAAAAAAGCTAACGTATGTTATTATTGGTATACAGTGAAACTTGTATTGAGCGACCGTTCGCGGGACCGGCGTAAGACGGTCGCTTAATACAGTGAGTGTACTTATATACCGGAAACGTTCGGGACCGCCGGAAGACGGTCGCTTAAGACGAGTGGTCGCTGTATACGAGTGGTCGTTAGAGCAGGTTTCACTGTATATGACAACACATCGTGTCATGTCTGTCAGTGGAGGTGTGCATGCCTCTCGTATTTGGGATATTTTTATGTGACCGTGCGGCGTTTTGATTGTCGCCACAGTTCTGCGCTATGACCCGAGTATTTTTACATGCCTGTTCCGTCTTCCTACTATCTAAATTGTATAATGTTTATTGTATATATTGACCTCGTCCTTCCCCAACTCGCTATGTTCATCTATATATATTTGTATAATTACATAAGTTGAGACAATATCAACCCTAGAGTATAACCACGGCAATTTTGATATTACGTTGCTAACAGAGGTTGATGTACCATTTTGTCCTGACGACGTGGGTAACGGATCAAGCCGAAAAAATGGGAACAACGTTGCAATTACCCGACAGACGACAGGACCATGGAATGAATGGTTGTTTAGTAGAGACTTTGACGTATATAATACATATACCGTATATACTCGCCTATAAGACGGTTTTTAAGACAAAATTTCAATCCTTAAAGTCTATCCCCCGTCTTACAGGCGGGTCAATAAAATTAAAAAGTTTCGGGCAGTAAAAATATACTGATACGTACCTTCAGACGTCTTGGACGGCACATATCTATATATCGATAGGCCTTATATTAGTACAATAAAAGATATAATCAACACATTTTGCGTTCGTCGCATCTATTAGAATACAACATTTGGTAAGTTTCCCATCCAAATTATAATGGCGGCCGATCGCCGTGAATGACTGAACTAGGGGTAGCACCATCAAACTCCACCCCAGACTTATAGGCGGGTCAAGAGCAAAACCACGATTTCGTCGGCCAAAGTTGGGGGGGGGGTCGACTTATAGGCGGATCGACTTACAGGCAAGTATATACGGTAATACCGATACGAATATGTCTATTCGAGAATAAACTTAAAATTTTATCCCCTAATTCTAGTGTACGCAATTTTGAGACAGCGCAAGGCGTAATATATCCTAAAGTCAAATGCCGCTTTCGAAATCGCCATGTATTTATAATTTCGCTTTGCGACAGGTGTCATTAAGTGACACACATGAGGTCTACACAACATGACAAGCGAAAGCTATTGTATCGTAAAATTTACATACCGGTACTTCTGGTGATAATTTTATTTATTTAACCTACCGCTCTTTATTGGGACGAAGAAATAACATAAATAGCTGTCGGTGACTGAAGAGAACCATGTGTTGGGCTTGGTTAATAAAGTTTATCCCACGGTCTTGCGCGTTTCTTCGCGCGTCCGTCTGTCTGTTCGCATGCAGCGATCGCCGAACTGCCTCGGTGCGTTCAACACTCGCTCGTTAACTTTGCGATTTAACGACTGTTAAATCTGTTTATGAGGATTGAAGGCATCAATTATGAGCACGTATTACGTATTATTTATATACCTTGCTGAAGTTTTTGGGTCCTGTTAATACTAGTAAGAATGCGAGTTATGCGTAAAGTAGTAATTTCCATTCAAATTGACGGCGGTTACTCATACGTTATATTTGATAACGATGACGTTATACATGATGACGATGACGCTATACATGATGACGATGACGTTATACATGATGACGATGACGTTATACATGATGACGATGACGTTATATATGATGACGATGACGTTATACATGATGACAATGACGTTATACATGATGACGATGACGTTATACATGATGACGATGACGTTATACATGATGACGATGACGTTATACATGATGACGATCACGTTATACATGATGACGATCACGTTATACATGATGACGATAACGTTATACATGATGACGATGACGTTATACATGATGACGATGACGATGATAATGGTTATATGGTATTACGTGAATATGATATTTGACACTGTATGCAATAGTGTATTTTAACTTCTAGTGATATTTTCCTCGTTTGTAATAATACTATATATATTTCATTTACTTTCGGTCATCAGTGTTTACCTAATCTGATTTTAAAACTTTATTTAGATAACCATAGTTTTCGTAATTTGTGAATTATCTTTGATAACCATGTCCTATAAATCAATAAAATTAATTTCATTTGATATTATTATAGATTATATTATTATCATATGATAGGCATTGGGATAATATAATTTGACAAAGTAGATAACTGGCGCTTCATTAATCGAGGCTAGGTTATTAAAAACACTTTCTTTATATACATCATTTTATATATATATATATATATATAATTTTTCGTCGTATGCCGAGTAAACGGATGCGTTTAACTTGTAGTTCTTAAATCCACAGCCATTAGGTAAAAAGGAATAAGACGACGAAGAAAAATGAAAATAATTATTAAGACGAGAAGGGAGAAAAATGTGGGACAAATGCTGGATAATTTTTCTTAAATTTTCCACGATTCTATGATTTGTTTCACACATTGTGACACTCTAAACTGCATTGAAAAAGACAAAATGGCAAACTGTATTTGCTGATTTACTC
This sequence comes from Epimenia babai, assembly GCA_011762755.2. Classification (NCBI taxonomy): domain Eukaryota; kingdom Metazoa; phylum Mollusca; class Solenogastres; order Cavibelonia; family Epimeniidae; genus Epimenia; species Epimenia babai. The sequence continues at coordinate 2,878 of WURV02179455.1, forward strand.
AAAAGTGATAATAGTGAAAATTAATAACTGAGTTGACCGAGAAACTTTAAGATTGTGTGTAAAAATCGCCAAGATAATTTACAGAATTTATATATGTACACGAATAATCATATCGATGCGATCGGCCCTCCACTATGAAAAGATTTTGAAAATGGCACTTATGAACAGTTTCGATAGTGGAATTGTACATTCTGGAAGAGGCGCACATGGAAAACCTTTATAGTTACACTGTTTATAAGAAGGAAATTTCCACTAATGCCCCAAATGAGTAAAACGACCTATACACAAGTAAATACGGTAATCCATACAATCTAATCTTGTGAATGCGGACAGGGTATGCTGTAAAGTCACGCACGACTGTACCATGTAAATTTCTGATCGAAGCTCTCTATTAGGAAGGAAAGCCGAAATAAGATTAATCGGTATAATCATATATTCCTACTATATTTATGAATCACCTATCTCGTATTGTCTTGTACTATCAATGAATACATTATAACTTGACACTATGGGGATAACTCCACCGATGTCTTCGAACAACAGACAAATAATTCACGTGGCCGTTAAGTGACTCTTGAGAATTTCCTAGAATTAAACGTACTAAAGTAGTCTCATACAGGGATAGTTCAGTTGGTAGAACGCCGGCCTAGAAACCAAAAGGCGGAGGGTAGGAAGCTGGGGGAATAACATTTGTGTTTTCCGTTGTATCCTTGGGTTATGTACTTAATTCCAGCTGCTATGGTCAACTTAGACATTGGTGTGTACCTGTGGAATTTATTTGCGGCAAGACGAATCAGTATTTAATAGGAAAGTAAATTTGTGATGGACTTGCTGACACCCGATGTACAGCCGCCTTCTCGGATTATTTCTTACCGTCATTTGACAAGCTGCGCAAAGACCTTTAAACAACGTTATGTAAATGTCACACTTTAGTTTACTTACCAGTTTACTTACCTTATTAAAATTACTTAGAGAATGTTGATACTTGGGCCATTACAATAAATAGCATCAGCAATACATTTCATTAAAGGGAATTTGACATAATGTCGATAATTAACAAAAAATACCTACAGACACGCTTTACCGTAGTAATCGGCATAACATCTAAAGCAATACAGACTCGTGTCACTTACAATATGTTAGTCTTCTTTCATATATACATAGGGAGAAAAGTTAAGACGGGCCTTTGTTTTCACGGGGTGTATAAATTTACAATGTATGACATCTATTAGTGTTATTATACATGAGTCATTACTAGGCATACTTTCAGGCCACAAATTGTGAAACCTATGTAACATGTAACAAGCTCGCAACAGTACCATGACTGGACATGATAAATGTTGTCAAAATGTCAGTTTGCATTCACTCAAGTCAGTTTTGCTCTATGCATAAACAGGCCAACTCAGTTCGTTATTCTCACACAATTTTTATTCTAGTGTGTGATTAACGACTGTGGATTGCAGAAAAATCTCGATAGGACAAAGATGGTGAATTGTGGGAATGAAGGATACTGGCGTGTCTAACCGCGCGATTAGTCATGAGTTGGGCGATGATCACCATGAAGATAGACTAATCACCAAGTATAGCGAGACTGGTGACGTAAAAGATCTAGCAAGGTCCTGGAGACCAAGAAAACGACCGAACGTGGTGACAGACGCCTCGGAAGACACGTGTGAAGACATCGCATTGGCGGTAGTAACGCCATGCGATCAATGTAGAGGATAGACGGTCCAATCTCTCTAAGAAGTGTACACAATCGGCTGTGGAATCTAGGTGATCGTGCCAGACGACCAGTACGAAGAATTCAACGGCTTCACAAACGGGCGAGAGAAGCGTGTGGTGTATGCACCGGCAACACTGGAACCTGCGGACTTGGATAAAGGTTCAATTCTTAGACAAGATTCGCTTCTGCATGCAAACGGCCGTGGGATTCGAGTTTGGAGGCGTCGTGAAGCAGCTTTTGCACAAAAGACCATCAGCGAGGAGGTTCCATTAGACCGAGGGTCCATAATGATGTCGGGTTACGTGTCGTATGACTGTAAGTTAGACGTTCACACAATTCGAGGAACACTAAGTGAATACCGCGACGATATCCTCGAAAACGTAGCGGTGCCACATTTCGATGACCATGTGCTTATTTCACGTGCAGTTTTTAAGGATGACAATGTAAGACCCCACAGATCTCGTGCAGTGATCGATTTCTGCGGGACAACGCCATCCCCCACTCTACCATTACCAACAAGAAGTCCCATTGAGCACATCCGGGAAATGATTGGTCAAAAAGTCAACTGGAAAAATTCATCAGTGCAAAATCAAATTAGAGGCGAGACTACACGAGGAATGGCGTAGGGTACCCATGGCAGAGATTCAGCACCTAATCTCCAGGATGAGGAGAAGGGTTCTTCCCGTCCTGAATGCTCGTGGCGGTAGCACGAAGAAATGACATTAATGGACATTTTCATGAACATCGGATCCTATTCGAACATTTCTATACATAATTTGTAATATCCACCTTAGGTGGCTCTCTGTAGCAAAAAGTTTAAAACCTTCTATTTCACTCAGGAATGATCAATTTTTGGGGATAAAAAATTATTATTAAAATACCACCTAACCCATATATTCGCGTTATTTCGTAGGTATAATAAACCACTAAATTAAACTATGAAGCACAGAAATATCTAGATGCTCATGATATTGCTATATGTGACATACGCCATAGGTACACTGAAATAGAGGGTGGGCTTAACTTTTTCCTTAAGTATATTATGATCGTCCTTAAGGTGTTAACATTACTTTTAGTATTATATCCGTATTATATACCTAAGGCTGCGAAGTTTCGCCTTTACTAAAATAACGACACTTTCGATCATACCAAAGGTATGTTTTGTCCAAATCATAACAAACATAGTTTTGTCGTTACAGATTTCTTACCTTATATATCACACCTTGACTCGGTACAAAGTTGACGGAGGAATCACGACCAGGTGTTTCCAAGAATATTTTAAATTATGTATATATATATATCAGTTATTTTGGTTGCACCAACACCAATCGGCCTATCATACCGCGTGACTCCTTGTAAATACGCCCTGAGAAACTTCTAACGCGCGATCACAATAGCGGCAACGTAATTCACCGAAATCCGCTTGTGCTAATCGCTATGTGGACCCATCGGCGTCACGCTCTGATGGTTCGTGATGGACAGCTCGAATTTGCGCGTCTCTCTGGTCTTCGTCGTCGCAAGACACTCCCCATCCGTCACGGACATTTGCACTACACAACTCGCCAATGAACATTGAACGAAGAGAAGGCATAATCCTTTTTGCTTTTGGGACCTTCAAATAAACGGTCGGGTGGTCCATCATAACAATTCATCTCCAATATATGTTTAGAACACAAGGGGATGTCCAGTCTTAATATTAGACTAGGGCATGCTTATTTATTTAAAGGCATTTACGTCTAAAATTCCCCTTATGCTATAAATTCACCGAGGATACACCCTTATCGACGTGTCATTTATATTGTAAACAAATTAATATTACCCAATACTTATCACAATAAAGGTGTCAATACTGAATAATTAAGATATAAAATTATATCGGGCTGCTATACCAACACAGCGTAACGAAATTATCAGCGAATTTGTGTCCACATGCTGAAAACACGCGTGGTGGAATCGTTGGTTTGATTCATACGCTGTACGGTTTTCTTAAAAATCGTTTATAAAATAGGTTACTAGGGTCTTTATGTCTCCGTATTACATTTAGATCATTTTATAAAAAATAAAGTATAAAAGTATGTGTCTTTTACTGCGCGCGCGTGTGTGTTCAACCAAAGATTCTTAGTCGGAAATTTTTTCAAAAGAATCACAGAAATTTCTGAAGGCCTCTACTGGCTGCCTCCCACCCTGCCCCACACACCTCGGTGTGCCCGAGGCTCAAAACGTTTCCCGCTTCACGCCTGTCTTAAAAGATTATCTTGTCACATGCTAGCAAACGATCTTATACTCGAAAATTCATCACAGTTACGTCGGTAATTTGTAAATTCGTTTCGGACGGATAGGCTAACACTAGCAACTGCTATACAAATCACTATACGGGTAATTGAGCGTGAATTTGCAATGTCTGCCGATCGTGACACGCCCTGTATGAAAAATTTCACCCGAAGGTAAATCACCGCACCCATGCGCCTACATCTCTCTGCGAAAACAGTGTCTTACAAACTAGGGTCTATTCAAGATGAAGGTAGCAATTCAATTCAATCCAATTCTTTATTAGGTATACAAATACCATTATCAACAGTAAATTTAATGTACACAATTAAATACCACATATTGCACGCAGAAATCATGTAATCACTAATGATAAAGCCAACTATATAGTCATAATATATGGCGAACTACATACGCCAAAGTCGGTTGTCGCCAGTGGTGCAGTGATTAGAAGCGTTGCCTTCCATGCGAGAGGTTGCGAGTTCCAACCGGCACAAACCAGAAATTTTTACCAGCGTCTACCACGAAGGAAATGAGCAAGATTGTCGTGCTTGAATATCGAGGAAGATTCATCGTGAAATGGTTTATTATAAAATATATGACGGTTGTAACAGCAAAATGTTGCACGTGCGACTGACATTTAATTATAAAGAAGCACCAAAACCTCGCCTTTTTCAACCCGTACCACACTGACATCTGTACATCACATTACAATAGCAATACAATTATGTGACAGCAGAGTGCTAAGGGTTAACTAACAAGACAATAGCGCAACTACATAATATGGAATAATATTTCAGCCTTCATGAACCGTCTCTCGCACGACTTTACTTCCGTTTGTAGAAATTAAAGAGTTTACATTTTTATTCTTATATTTTTTTATAGCATTTTTTAAACAACATAGCAAAAATCTCAATGTACATAAAAGTCCTGAAGAATCTCCAAGAACGAAAATGCTGTACACCAAACGAGCAAGTTTAAAGGTGTGACTGTAGCAACCCGTGATTAAGTTCACAGACGATAGGAATGTTGTAATGTTAATTTTCGCCTCTTAGTCAATTTTACCTATATGTACCTTTATTCAGAGGGCATCGTTAAATGATTCATACGTTTGCGCGTTGTGTGCAACAAGGATATTGTTATTCGCGATCTTTTACATCATGGCCACACCCGGGACAAATCAGGGGACAAAAAATATTTGCGTCCGACGAGTTCGAACCTACGACATCCAGTTTACTGGCCGATTCATGAACAAAAACAGGTAGCCTATTTATATATTCACTGCAGTAGTGGGTTTACATCGCGATGAAATAGAGGTTGCTCCAATCCATTATAATTCTTCGCGTCCTGTTATTTTCGTAGTTTAAAAATGTTTTTTCCCTCTTTTCATAATATACCTTTAGTGAGACATTTGATTACACGCTAAGTATGCGGGATAATGACTTATTACTTTCAACGAACAAAAGCGAGAGATGCGGTTTACTGCGTTCGTAAAATTAATATTTAAGTCCGGCTCGATCGTGGCATGTCACCGACAGTTTGTAAAGTACCAGTCTCCGAGTCGGTACCGCTTGCCTTTTCGACGACATTCCGCAGAGTTGACAAATCAATGCTTGATCTTTTAAACACGCTGATACCATTGTACGTGATAGACTCGCCTCTTGTTAACGGTTATCGCCGCGTACATACCCGCATTGTTCGGGTGCTCGAAAGAAATATAAATCATAAATACTAAAAGCAGCGTGTATAGCTCTTGTAACACTTAACAAGTGCCTTTTGTGAATGCTCCGCGCCGCGCAGTGGAGAGCCGACATGGTGTGGCCGAACCAGCGCCTCGAGACCGTTCTGCCCATTATCGAATTATTTACTTTGCACGAAAAATGCCATAGAAATTTACGGTGTTTTGTGGTAGAAAGTGATAGTGTTTTGTCACCGATGCCGGCACGCCGTCGCCAGACATTTTGTGTGAATAGACGAGAAAAATAAGACGAGATGTCGCCTGGGACAGTTTTTGTATGGAGAGCATATAGGCTATTTACCTGCGAGTTAAAATTAACATATTGCATACCTATTTTCGACGGGTATAATGAGAATTTACATATCCAAACTTAATACAACATGCATTGCTGATAAACATTCGCTGATACATGCTCAAGAAGTAGTTACATATACATAAGGGGGGAAGTTAGGCCCCCGCCAGATACAGTACATATTTTCACAGGGTATATAAATTTAAGACGTACGACATAAATCAGGGCCAATATACATGAGTCATTACTAGGAATACTGTTAGGCCACCAATTGTGCAGCCTATGTAACATGTAAGCTCACTACAGTGCCATGACTGAACATTATAAATGTTGTCAAAATGTCAGTTTGCATTTTCCCAAGTCAGTTTCGCTCTATGCACAAAAACTTAAACTCAGTTCGTTATCTCACACACGAATGATTCTAAAATGTGCATTAACGAATAAACGATAAAGTATCGATAGTACAAAGATGGCGAATTATAGGGAAGAATGATACTGGCGTGTCTAACCGTGCGTTGGGCTATGATCGCCGTGTTATTGATAGATTAATCACCAAGTATAGAGAGACTGGTGACGTAAAAGATCGTGCAAGATCCGGGTGCCCGAGTAGTAACGCCTTTCGATCCATGTGGCGGATGCACGATCCAATCTCTCCACGGACTATACGCAATCGGCTGTGGGATTTCGGTTATCGTGCCAGACGACCAGCACTAAGAATTCAACTAAAGCGGCTCCACGGACGGGCAAGAGAGGGGATTGGTTTATGCACCGGCAACACTGGAACCTGAGGACATGGAGATAGGTTCATTTCGCAGACCAGAGTCACTTCCTTCTGCATGCAAACGACCCTAGAATTCGAGTTTAGAGGCAACGTGGAGCAGCTTTTGCACAAAAGAACACCAGCGAAGAGCTTCCATTTGGTGGAGGCTCCATAATGATCTGGGGTTGCATGTCTTATGGCTGTAACTGAAACGTTTAGACAATTTCAGCTTAATTCACGTCCAGATTTTATGGATGACAATGCAAGAACCCAGTTGTAGTTGTCGAATTTCTGCGGGAAGACGCCATTACCACTCAATCATGGCCAGCAAGAAGTCCCGATCTCAATCCCATTAAGACATCTGGGATATGATTGGTTTAAAAGTCACATAGAAAAATTTCACCAGTACAAGATCTTGCCGAATTAGGGGCGGTACTACACGAGGAATGGCGTAGGATGCCCATAGCAGCGATTCAGCACCTAATCAGCCCAAGAAAGGTTCTTGTTGTCCTAAATGCTCGTGGCGGTTACACGAAATACTGACATTAATAGACATTTTCATGAACATTGGGTCCTATTTGAACATTTTTGTACTCAATTTTCAATATCTACCTTAGGTTGTTGTCTTTAGCAAAAGAAAGTTTGAAAACCTCAAATTTCACTAAAAAATAATCATTTTTTGGAAATAAAAATTATGAAGTCCAGCGAGGCTAGGTTGTGGGACGGACAGTAGACAAATAAGATAGCTGATTTTACATGAGAACTTTACATCAGTGTTTACACCAGAAAACCCACTTCAGAAAGGGGAATCTCATGCAGTGTGTTGTCTTAGAAGTACATAACTACTTAATTTATTAGTTATAAGCGGAAGGTGACATAGGTAACTCATTGAAGTGACCGGGACGGTACAATACCTGTACAAGGTAATTAGTGATATTGAAAATCATGCATAATTATCTTATCGCATAATGATCTTCGATTCGCTTCATAAATTAAACATAATTATGTACAAACATGCTGACCAACGCGAAAGCACTTCGTGATATGACATCGCGCTCGTCAAATACCGTCCTGCCAGACCAGGATGAGCCGGACGTGTTTCAAGTTATTATTCGACATCGCTTTAATAAAAACAAGTGATAAGCGATGTTTCCGCGTATAAATTAAGTTATACGTGGGCAAGAGTAGAAACATAGACGCGAGAGATGAATCGAGCGTGTGATTAAGTTCGTTAATAAGATTCATCTAATCATGCGACATCCGGCCGGCCAAATGAACTTCGATGATTTCTCACGGATGCTCCCTCGTTTATTGATGTTGATCTGATTCTGACAAGAAATGGTGATGTTACCTGAGCATGTAAGCTCGCGGAAATCGCTTTATATATTCATTAATTAAGCTATTTGTGGATCGATGCATATATGTAGGATGTGCGCTTGAAAAGATATAAAACAGGTGCAACTAAAATGGTGACGTATTATCAACGTTCTCACGCGAATTTTGATCGATCAAAACCGACAATTTCCATACAATAGGCGAGATTAGTGACATGAAATATTCCGTGGTTAACGGGGTCAAAAGTTCAAACCACGGGTCGACGGAAATGGTTTCCAAGTGTTCGAAGGGATGCGTTGTTTCAATACGCAGGTGGCAACAAACTGGCAACACATCACCAGTCGTGCTATATACGAAATAGGCTATTAAATTAGCAGTTAGGCAGCTAACATTAAACATTATTATAAAGCAATATGTCCGGTACACGACATTACATGCAAGATAATGCATCTTAATTAACATGAATAAAATAAGCTTACCAAAAGACGGGCAATGGGCGAGGCAGCGCTGAAATGGTCCAGCGAGGGAAACGCATTATGACTTTTTAGGGGTATTTTAGAGGCGTTTCCACAAATTAATTCCATCAGTGATTAAGAAATGACAAGTTAATCGGAATATAGCTTACAAAATGAAATAACATTTGAACGATTTGAATAATCATACCAAAGAGTAGGTAACCTTTTACAAGGGCGATAAACGGCGCGTCAAATCTCTCTCGTGTTTCGTTCAATAGAGTCATTGACATTAGCGTCGAGTTTACACTTTGATCACATTATGGATGGTCCTAATGACACAACTATGGCATTAGCGGCAGGCATTAATGAATGCCAAATATGATGCAAAAAACTAGAGAATTGCCAGGCGATTAACGCGCCATTAATGTGTAATTATGTTAACGCGCGCTGGTCGACACGGTCGGTCTAGCAGCACGGCTTACGACTATGCATTCGTTATGAGAATTACACAATTTACACTCAATATCACGCCATGATTACGTCACATTAGCATTGAATATAATTTATGTATGGTGATATGAGATTCACTTATTAGGCACAATTACTAGCAACATTTTGCGGTAATCGACGGAGAAACGACCAACATTGTCAAAATAAGAAACGCGATGTCAGTATTGCTCCCTGGTTTACGCCAATATACACAGCGTGGTAAAATGCAGAGCATTCAAGTAATCACCTGGTCGGTCCGGTACATCGGATATACATGGAATATACGGCGGTCGAACGACAAAAACATTCTCTATACGACGAGCAATGAATTGTTCCAATCAGTGCACTTTTGTCATAATCATGCCTGCATTATTGGAAGCATCCGAATAAACTGTGTAACGGGTATGAAATGAAATTTCATTGATTTATAGTGCCCTTTGAGCACATGACTATCAAAGACACATTGCAAATTCACGGTTACTATGATTAACTTGAAATACAGTTCAAAATCGAATTGGATAAAAATGAGTCGAAAACATATGAGACAGATACAGTGAGATCACAGATGAAGGAATTATAACTGAAACTATAACGCACAGTAGACATAATATTACGTCTTAACAATATGTTAGATATCACACGGAAAATACAACAGATAAGACAATTACGTATAATTGCAGTATAAAATGGTCAAGGTAAAACTATCACGCGGCCAAGAGATGAGACATGGTAAAAGATGACACAAGGAAGTCACTGTAAACTTAGCAAAAGGTAGTATAAAAAGGAAAGTTTTAGGTTTTGATTTAAAAGTATTCAGCTCTGTACATTGTCTAATGTGTGATGGGAGAGAATTAAAAAGAATGGGTCAAGCGACTCATAGGCCCAGTCGCCAAAATTAAACCGTCGAGAAAAAGTGAATATATGACTCTGTCGTGTTCTACCGGTGTTTCGGACCGATATCAAGGACGTGAGATGTGATGGTGTAGTACTGTTCAAACATTTGAACGCGAAAGCGGAACTTGAAAATCAATGCGCTGTTGTACAGGCAGTCCGTGTAGGGACCTTAAAATGGATTTGATGTGTTTTCTCCAAGCTGTTCAAGAAAGGAGAAGAAAACAACAGTTATGTGATTTTTGTAGTCTATTAATCTGAAATTTTGGCAAAGTAATGCAAGTTGAAATACAATTGTCCAGTTTACTAGCAATAAAAGCGCGGATAAGGGTTTCACATAAAGAATAATCCAGATATATAGAAATGGATAGAATATTTCTAAGTATTCAACTTAGAAGAGAAAGGAGAACTGGATGGTTTTAGAAATTTGCTGTTGAAAACTAAATAGGTTATCAAGAATGATGCCCAAATTTCTAACCGAGGTAGTAGGGATCATTTGAACATCCTGGAAAGTGATGGAGATATCACGTAAAGGTAAAAGGTAAAGTACAACATTTATATACCGCAAGTATCAGCCAAGAAAGGCTCTCAGATGCGGTTTACAA
>WURV02179466.1:0-13432 GCA_011762755.2 Epimenia babai
AAGGCGCCTATATACATTTCGTGTGATAACTAATTATATTGTATAGCACAATAGTAAGTACATATAAGTAAATCATAGCCTAATGCAACAGTTAAATGAAATGGAATGGAATTCTATTTGATTTCTAGTGTCCTCCCAATACATGGCAATCACACTCCACATATTTATGGTTACTGTGACTATCATATTTGATTGAATATGAGATGAATGTGAATACAACATGGTCCTGGTGTTATGTAAAAAAAGACTTATTGAACTAATCAATGTCTTGCCTAAGGCAGTAAGCGTGACCTTGGAACATCCGTTATCTACCTGAGCTGTCATTGGACGTTTCACAGAGAAGGTCAATATGGTATTCATAGTTTTCTTGTTGATTACATTTCAGCAGCAGAGTTTTTTCATATTTTGCTCTCTCAGCTGAACAATGGAAACACGCCAAAAATAAATTACCGTACATAAGTAAGCTAACTAAACCGAAAAATTATATGACGTTGAAGTGGAGACATGTGGCTCAAGGGAAATAAGTCCGTAAATATTGCAGATTGTGATGGGCTAATTACCTCCCACACTTGAAAATCTGAAAATAAATTTCGAATGGAACAGAGCCTCACTATAGAATTTCCTATTAAGACTTACGGTATCAGCTGACACGATAAGAGGGATCCCAAATTCTTCGGCCACCAAGACATGTTTGTCGATAGAAAGTTAAGCATCACTTTATGATGCAGCCAGATCTTATATCGTAAATCTAAGGCGTAACAGGATTAACATTGTCAAGCGCACGGTCACAGGGAGGTAAGTCCGCAAATATTGCAGACCGTGATGGGATAATTATTACCTCCCGTATTTGAAAATCCGAAAATACATCAACATTTCAACTGAATGCAGGGTTGCCAACCACTCACACCTTGAATCCGGGTGATACATGGGAGGGGGCCATCTTTTCCCTGCTGCGCCAAGGTAATGTGGGCGTGGCTTATGGAATACCACGTGACAACGAAATTAGGTCACGGACTGACTCGACAAACTTTCAGATATGTGAAGCTTACGTCATATAAAAAAACGTAACTTGCTTTGACCATTTTCAAGCGTTTTATTAATTTTTATGTTTCTACAAGTATTATTCATTCACTGATTGAAACAAAACCATTTTTGTGAAAGTTATTGCGCTATATTACAACATAATTTGTTTACAACAACGACGAAGTTAACTTCTTAAAATGCGAAATGTTTACTGATATTTTGCCTTTTCGCCATAACCTTAAAATAAATAAAAGTATAAGACGCACTCGGTCATATTTGAATAAACGCAATTCATGACAAAATCAGAAATGTAGGTATCATCGTCAGCATCATCTTGTCATTATTCTTGTTTTATTTTTATAAACTATGGCCATATAGTGCACTAAAACTATGCATTGGTTGAACTTCGTTGATTAGCGCACTTGCATTTTTCATGAAGTAGCAGACGACATTTTAAGGTGGTAGCCAATTTTTAAACAAGCATGATGCGTGCGCATCCAATACCACGTGATATCTCTCGCGCAATGAAAATGCAGCTTTACCTTGCCATAGCAGGGAAAAAAATGATGCCATCGGGTGTACAGTAAAACATACGAGAAGAAACCAACAGTAATATTGTTTTAGCGAAGACTACATCTCGTAACCAAAGAGTACTGATAATTATTGATTATGATAAAATGCGCACGTGTGATCCGGGTAAATAGTGCGACCGCTGTGTGGCAAGTCACATGGCACGCGAGCTGTCGCGTGAAATTTTTCAAATTGCTCTCTATTACTTTGCAGTGTCTTCAAATAAATATATTTCACAATACATTTTATTACGTGTATAGATGCTTGGTTGTAAAATCATTCGTATAGTAATTCGACGGACCCCACTCTCAATGTAATGGGAGACAAATCCGCAGTACTTTGAAAGACGCAAAATATGGCATTTGCGATCTTTATTAAATATACCGTAATTATTGATTGTAAAATATATCAAATGTAATACTTCCTAACAGGAATTGATAAAATTCATGGAACTATAACAATGATGAGTCAAAATACAGTCAAATTTATTCCTTTAATGATCTACTCTAGCAGCAGTATGTACTGAGCACATGAAATAACATTAGTGTATTTACAGAGATCTCTTGGTATATATCGGTTTAGTCGATGTACGGCTAACTCTATAAAGATACATACACACAAATGTGTGACATCACTAATATTCGTGTATGGTATCCATGACAAGCGTTCACTTTCGAGAGCGGCGTGTTGAACGGGCCGAGATACTGTTAGAGCGATTCCCACCACAATCACTTATACGAATATAGTTTACTGATGGAAAAAATCTCTAGAGTTGCCACGCTACTGAACACACAGAATAATCACATGTACGCTAATGTCCCGTGGAAGCGAGGTGTCACACCCGAGAGACTGTTCAAAGACTGGGCTCATTATCCCCATAAAGTAATGGTGTCTGTCGGTGTTTCGAGACTCAGAGAGCCTAACGTCATTGTCATAGACGATGGGGCAAAGGTCATTGCAGAATTCTACAGAAATAAGGTTCTGGATGCTGGATTACTCCCTGACGTGTGGCAGATATCACATGGAAGGTTTACGCTGCAGCAGGATGGATAACTGGCGAATACTTATTCATATAACTGAACATTGTGGGAATTGCTCTAACAGTCTATCAGCACATTCACCTCGCTGCTCTTTGTTACCTTGAGATAATTCATGCACTTGAAAGTGTTCATTCAAGATGTTTGAAAGTGTTCAGATGAAGATATTATTTGAGTATACGGCGCACTGTCGACCTTTTGATGTTGGCATCTCGGGGACTTTTGTATGTGTCGGGGCTATCGTCCTGACTGAGTATTAGTTCAGACACCTGTTCAATTTTTTTTTTACTGTTCTTCCAGTTCTTTTCTGTCCTGAATCTGGTACACAATCAGTTGAACCTGTCATGTCCACTTTCCTTATGACATGCTCCATGCCACTTTTCGTCCAGTCTTTAGTGGGAAACTATGTTAACAATTGTTTTTGCAGATCATCGCTCTAACTGACTATTCTTTATTAATGCGAGATCTGCTGCACTATAGGCCAGCATAACAATGGCTTACATGATAAAGAAACAGCTTACAAGATTAGCCAACTTTGGTCAAAATTGAACACTTGTCATGGGTACCATACATGAATATTAGTAATGTCACATTTGTGTGTATGACATCACACTATACATTTGGTCAAAATTTGAAGTGATAGTTGGTAAATCAGACTGCATTTTTTTTCAAATTGGTTGCCTCCATCCAGAGTTATGACCAACTATATACTTTTGGCAATATCATACAAGTATCTCATATGTGCTGTACAATAAAAATCAAATTACAATAAGTCAAACAACTATCCCGACTACATTCCTACATACCTTATCGAACAAGGATGTGGAGAGAAAGCTTAAATCCTCGGAGGATGAAATTGACCGACTCAAGCTGGAAACGGCCAACCTTCACTACGATACAGAGTCATTGATTAGTGTCATAACGGTTGCCAGGACAACAGGAATATGGGATGTAAGTGTTGTGAAAATCGTCTTTGTCAATTGTACAACTTTTGATACAACATTAATTTATTCGTTACATTTTTATATTAATTTATTTTGAAATAGTTCTAGAAATGGATGAGAAAATTTGTTAATTCTTCAAATTTGTTTTGGTTATTTATTAACCATAAATTTCCAATGACTTTCATATTTTCAAGACTCATGCATACATTGAAAATCTTCTTGACTCAACAGATACAACATAACCTCTCCACAATTAAGCCGCCCGACTGGTTTCCCATATCAGTAATAAGCAGCTTTCAAAACTTAAATCTACATGATGTAGCAAAATTCATTTTCAGTCCTAGTTGCAAATATCGGATGACATAGGTTTAAATGTGCTTCTAGTATTGTTTATATGTTTAAATCGTTCAATCACTTTTGATCACAAAAATTGCAAATAATGCAAATATTTTAAGGTTGTCTCCCTTGATACATACATTTATTATGTAAATTTTAAAAATTAATGTCTTGATCATTGCTCGTTTACTCCTCTACATTTACATCATCTCTATTAGCACAGCTTTTTGCTGTGCATTTTTCTCCAGTTACCGAAAGAAATACGACAATGCTTATTAGCATTCCGCAATAACAAACGTGGTTAAGGTACATGATAGAAAAGTACGGGGTCGTATGCATATTTATTCAGGAAGAACAATAGTATAGATTACATTAAGATTTATCATAGTTTTCACTTCATTAATGGATGTTGTATTAACAGATGGAAAGTGTCAAATTCAGGGAGTTGGCCAAGGATCATGTGTTTGGTTCATTTAAGGACCTTCCTCTTCCCGAGTAAGTTGTGTGTGCGCGTGTGTGTGTGTGCGTGCGTGCGTGTGTAGGTGGGGAAGTGTTACCATCGTGGAATTGTTGTTTAATTAAATCAAAAAGACTCTGGTTTCACCAATATATGATCTGCGGCATTTTTTCAGACATAAGCGCCTTTAGTATGGGTCTGCGGAACCTCCACATTATGGTTATGTAAGGCCTTCCCTCTCTAGTATGAATGAATGCATCCTGTAGGTGTTTGGAAGCAGTGGTGTGTATGGAGTGATCTCAACTGTCTCACCGGTCTCTCTGGTGTTCACTACCGTGTTCACGCAACTATATTTGATTAGGCTAATTTGCTTCTCATGTTAATCCTCATAGCATACTTTGACTAGCTTTGTAAGATGGTAAATAATGACTTTCAGGCCGGGTTAAACCCAGTATATCAAATAGTAATATATACTGAATTCATATATGGCTTGATACCTTTGTGAAGATGCTCTAAGAATGGTCCACAGTGATGGGTGTGACAATGTATTGTACTATTGGGAAATTAAAAGGGACGGGCGAGATTTTACTGCTTTATAAATGAATAGCAGTAAATGTCAGTCGCACTTACAACATTGTTTATGATACCTTTATGAAATTCACAATTCCCCATTTTGGTACAAATATACAGTAGCACCAAAATTTCGCCTGTTTACTTTCCCAGCGTCAATCCGAAGCAGCTGTCAGTGCCAGTATTTACAGACATTTCTCTTTGTTGAAACTTCAGCATGTTGACATAATAAAGTCTTGAACTCTGTCAACATATCAGTATCAAATGATGAAGTTATATCACATTTAAAGGCCCAACTAAGAAAAAAAGAGGAGGCAATCTCGGAATTAGAGTCTCAGTTAAAAAATCTCCAGAAAGACGTGAGTTCTACTGTTGCTGTCTATCGCAAAATGTGCTTGATATTTCTGTTTGGTAACTTCATCATCTTGGTTCACACAATTTCTCTTATGAAGCTAGCTGATAATAAATTACTAATCACTATTTGACCTGTTTTTCTATACTCTCTAAACATTTTTCTAAATATTATTTTTGGGCTTGTAATTTTATTTTTAATATAATTTTCGCAGAAACCAAGTTATTTATTTACATGGTTTGGTTAATGCTTTTGGTTTTTAACATTTTTAGCTTACCTGAGCTTATGCTCGGTGCGGTTTTTCTGATCAGAGGTTGTCATCCGTCCGTCAATCCATCCGTCCGATGTTAACATTTTCTCAAAAAATTCTTTTGAAGAACTGCTTATTGCAGAGGTCTGCCATTTGGCAGATATTGTCCTAGGTATGGTGTCTTCTAGATTCGTTCATGCTATCTTCCTTACAGCTAGGGGAAGTAATTTCCGCCGATGTTCGTATTTTTTCTTTAAAAAATTTTCTCAAGAACCGCCTATCGCAAAGGTCTGCTATTTGGTAGATATTGTCCTTGGGTTGGTTTCCTCTAGATTTGTTCATGGCATCATCGAGGCTATGGGAGGTAACTTCTGCCGATGTTCGTATTTTTTCTTAAAAAATATTTTTCTCAAGAACCAGTTATCGCAGAGTTCTGCTATTTGGCAGATATTGTCCTTGGGTTGGTCTCTTGTAGATTTGTTAATAGGTAGCGTCATTGCACCTAGGGGAAGTAACTTATGCCGATGTTTGTATTTTTAGTGAAAAAATTTTTTCTTTAGAACCGCTTATCACAGGGGTCTGCCTTTTGGCAGATATTGTCCTGGGGTTAGTATCTTTCAGATTTGTTCAGCATCTCGTCATGGGAGCAAAGGGGGATAATATCTATTGACTTTTTATTTGAAAATCTTTATCTCCATGTCTGCTTAGTGCGAAGGTCTGCCATTTTACAGATATTGTCTTTGTAGGTCTCATTCAAATTTGTTTAGGGCATCTCTATTTTGGCAATTAGATGTGATTTCTGCCTAGGTTTTTTCCACAAAACTGTATTTTTTGTATCAGTGTCGTAATGGGTATTGTCGGGTCTCTTTGGCCTCTTGTCTTGTTTCAGTATCGTAATGTGTGCTGTCGGGTTCTTTTTGGCCTCTTGTCTTGTTTCAGTATCGTAATGGGTATTGTCAGGTCTCTTTAGCCTCTTGTCTTGCTTCAGTGTCGTATTGTCAGACCTCTTTGGGCTCTTGTTTTCGATGTCAATCAGTCTCCTTGTTGTCTTCTCGTTCTAATATCAAGACGGTCTTCTTGGCCACTTGTCTTGTTTCAGTATCGTAATGGGTATTGTCAGGTCTCTTTAGCCTCTTGTTTTCGATGTCAATCAGTCTCCTTGTTGTCTTATCGTTCTAATATCAAGATGGCCTTTGTTTTGTTTTTTCTCTCTTTCAAGGAAGCGTCTTGAGGCCTCTTTGGCCTCTTGTTTATACACTATCGCAATTTATATGTAATATTCCTGTTTCACTACATAGGAAAGCAAACAAGAGGAAGTGACACAGATCAGGAATGAAGTACACTACTGGAAGCAGCATGCATTCAGCTTGGAGTCTGAAGTGGGTCATATTACACAGTTGAATAGTGGTAGTGCGTCCCCCACTTTAATGACACCACAATCAAGATCACATTACTACGTTATGTAAACAATAATCAAGTTTACATTGCCAATTATTAACACAACATTCCAATTTACATTCCCACTTAAACCCAATAATCCAGTTCACATCCTCACACTATAAATGCAAAAATTTAATTCACATCCTTACCAACAGCACTTTTCCACTTTATTGACCCATGAGTCCAGTTTGCATTCCCACTCAATAAACAAAACAAGTCAGTTTACATCCCCACTTTATGCGTACAAAAATTTAGCACACAATCTGTACACACATATAACAAGGATGTCTGTCCATTCACACATAGATCGACCAGCGTGAGCGACATATCGCTTCTCTTCAGTCACAACTCAACGACCTCAGCCAAGACCTCACATTCCGAGACTCTGAAGTCACCAATCTAAACCAAGCTCTAAATGCTTTACAAGGAAAAGTCCGGTCCCAGGCATCACAGGTCAGAGACCATTCAGCAACATTGTTACAACATCAAATCGCTATTTTGTGGCTTATAATTCTCTGTTTTTAACAACTGGATGAAGAGAATGTCTCAGAAGGTAATATGGAAGACATTTTAAATGGATACATGAATTTGCTCTGTCACTTATTATTAGCTCACTTGAGTTTATGTTCAGTGAGCTTTTCTAATTGGACTCTGTCCGGCCTCTGTCCATCAGTCCATCCGTCCATCTGATTTTAACAAGTCTTCTCAACAACCTTTTATCATTTAGCTGTGCCATTTTGCAGATGTTCTCTGAGGATTGTTCTCTTCTAGATTAAGATTTCATCGTATGATCAATCCAATATGTCTGATGTTAACTTTTTTTGGAAAACCTCAAAAACTACTTGGTGTGCAGATCTTTGCAATTTGACAGGTATTATCCTTGGGTTGTTCACTTTGAGATTGGTAAAATTTCATCATATGATCAATCCAATCCGTCCGATATTAACATGTTTTGGCAAAACCTCGAAGACTACTTGGCAGGTACTATCCTTGGGTTGTTCCCTTTCAAATTATGATATATGTTTAATCCAGTCCATCCAATGTAAGCATTTTCTTGAAAAACCTTTGTCCCTCGATTGATCTATTATAGATTTGTTCGGTATGATCTGAGAAATGGAAGGTAATTTCCGCTGGTGTTATTCTTACTTAAAAAAGCTTTTAAAAGCTCCCTCCGCATAGCTTTCCTATTTAGACAGACATTGTTCTTGCATTGTTCTTAATCAGAATCAGATTTGTTCTGGGTAACATCATTCCTCATTCTACTCCTTTAGTTTTGTCATATTTTTGGTCACCTGGCCCATAAAATCACTGAAAAATGTAAGGTTACGGGTACATATTACTAAATTTCACTGAACATTACACTCTCTGCAAAGGCCCAAACATATTTAAAAGGACCATCACACCCATGTGTCCCAAATATTCACATGAAAACGAGACCCCACTTTGTCATATTTACATGTGACCCCTCTATCAGACACAATATTCAAGAATATAAACCAGTGTTGACTCAGCACGACATAGGATGATACCCATTGGGAGTCCCAGTGAAGGTACAAATACAATACATTGTACTTGAAAAAACAAGTCTCATTCTCTCTCAAGAGACATTTTCCAATATCATTTCACTGCACACTAAAATCATCATGTGACTAGCACATTCATGCATTCTGATGTGTGTCTACTATTATCAGGAATTGAAACACATTAACTGTCGGTGATATCAGTAACATTGTGTTGTACACTGTATGGCTGAGGCTTTACTGTCACCACATTTATTAGAGTAGTTTGTTTCATGACTGTATTTTACAGGCAGCCAAAAGTGAGGACATTGTGCGCCAGCTCCGGTCTCAAGTCACTCGCTTCCAAGACCAACACATGCAAACCAAGCTAGATGTGAGGAAACTCGTCATACAGTAAACCAACCCACTTGATAGTGTTATGGTACAGTAAACTTACAATGACAAGATTGTCACCATAAGTAATGTAAACTCGCTTAGTTAATATTGTGTTATGATAAATTGATGCAATATTATCACTGTAGAGTAAACTCACAGATTTTCACTGTAAACTAAACTCCCTTGAAAGTCGTGTGGTATGGCATGTGACACATATCACTGTATAGTCAACTTATTTAACAGTGTTATGGTACAGTAAACTCACACCCCACTCTGTCTGCCCAGTTAACTCACTTAAAAGTGCAGTTTACCAAAGTTACTTTAGAGTCTAGTGGTACAATAAACTCAATCAGAGTTACTAGTTCACTTGTCTAGCGTTTTATTCTTTGATGATAAAAAATGTCGCATGCTACTTGTGTATAATTATTACATATAACACACTGGCGACATAGGTACCATCTTTTTGACTGACTCATATAACCTAACACAATTTTTTGTATATCAAGTATACTTCATCAGGTGCAATAAGTGGGTAGTAGTGGGACACAGGTTATATAAAACACCTTACACATGTTTTCTTTTTGCCATCTTACTGTGTTTTTTACTGGATACTGTATGATATTGGATGAGTATTTAACCTGTGTCTCACCTCTACCTGCTCATTGCACCTGATTAAGTATACTTGATGTACAAAAGCTTGTGTTAATCTTTATTACCTAGTCAAAAAATGTGTTACCTTTATATTTGTCATATATTAGGTATTATTCTAACTAACTATTCCGATATGCCACAGACGACTACACTAATGTAATCAGTAACCCGCAGTCTAATAAACCTTGGGATGTCATTAACCAATTAACTAACAGCCAAAGTACCACTAATATTACAGAACTTACCATTACTGGTTATTGTCACTGAGCTGTCAGACATTACAAATGCACTAAACTCTTCAGCACATGGGTTCTTCCATTAACACAGAACTGCTACAGACTAACCCACTCCGCATTTAAACTATTTTGGGATGGTTTTAAACTACACTGTATCATGCACACACACATTGAAGAGCAGTTTTCGCGGGTTCAAGTCCCATCAGAGGTATAGGTTTTTCTTCTGTGCATCACATTCCATACATTTAAAGAACCAGATTGGCTAGCCCATTAACATCAATAATAAATAATCACCTAGAAATAACTTCAATTCATACGGTGATGATAAAAGGGTTAGCCAATGTGGTTCTATTAATAGCTGGAGAGAAATGCACAGAAAAAAACCTACACGTCTGTTATGTCCCATCAGAGGTATAGGTTTTTTCTGTGCTTTTCTCTCCCTAAATTCATACTGGCATGCTCATTGGGTGATCCAAGGGAAAAATAATAGAAAATAGATATATTGCTATATCCTGTCTTGACTGTTGCCTCGATACCTTTAAAAACAGTTTGAATAGATATTTCCAGCGTATTGTTGATTTTTAGCTATGTGTGATATGATAGTGACACGATGTATGGATTATAGGTCGCATACCATGATAGACGCAAAAGATGCCTAGAGAATGAGTTACAGGAAAGCAAGGAGCAACATCAGCGTTCTCTTGAAGAGGTAGTCTTATCTTTTAGTTATACCCAACTTTAATCTTTACCCATCCTGTCTGGCCTGTGGAGGAATGTGGCCTCGCTCCTCTAAATATCTCTTGGGAAAAAAATGGCAAGGTTTTGCTGCTATTTTATTAGTGCTAGTAAATGTCTGTGGCACTAACAATATTGATTGCTTCGTCAAGGTACGATCCAAAACTGATAATGAAAGTTGCTCGATATGGAAAGCTACATGGAGAGATGGCCAGCCAACAACATTTTACCAGACCTAGTGATAAACTTGCCAACTTTAGTGTGTCAATTTATATCCTGTATTTCCAACTAGTATTGTGTCAGATATAACCAAGCAGATGTTTGTTTATGTAGCAACTCTCTTTTATTACACTGTAATGTTGCAACGATTTAGTTAGAATACTGAATATTAATATTATATTAATAAATAAGTTAAACTAAGTCTTGGAGCCCCTTCTCTCGGTGGTGATGAAATTTTTCCACACCATTAGGTGATGAAATTTTTCCACTCTATTTGATAGGCCATAATACGGTATACTATCATGTGGCTCATTTTGCCATAAAACAATCGCTTATTTCAACTTTGCAACCGCATTTTGAAGTTTCAATATGTAGTGGCATTGTTAGAGGTAGGTCCAACATATAGCAAAAATAATGCATCCAGACTTTTAAAATTAACTACGCAAAACTTCTTTCGGATCACCCACATAGTACAGAGCGTCCCCCCACAAATGCAGTGTTTTTTGACGATCTGCTACAAACTCAAAATGTAACAAAATACATGATATGGGTATCATTAGACAGGCCTGTTATTTCTCTTTAAAATAAGCTATGAAAGATTAAAATCAATCAACATTTGTCAAAATGCAATCGGAACCAAGTTTTATATTTCTTGGAGATGAATTAAAAGAAAAATTATGTGGGCTTTTTTGTGCCACGGACATGTATGTGTGTTAAGAGGGTCTGACGGCTTAAGGCCCCATTCCTTCAGTGGCACTATTTTTCATACCTTATTTTAAAGAGAAATAGCAGGCCTTCCTGATGATAGGATTATCATGTCTTTTCGTTACACATTGAGTTTGTAGCGGGTCATCAAGGAAAAATTTCATTTTTCTTGACGCTCTATTTAAGATAATACACTAAAATATATGTATAATGTTGGGTCTTGTTGATGGGTGAAGAGTACATGTTTCACATGTTGACCACTCAAGCCCACAGTCATACACGAGTACCAACATTTTACTCACATTAGCTCAGTTTGTAAATTTGACTTGGACTGTTCACACTGAATTTCTAACATTATAAGTAGTGTTTTAGTGGCTGTTAGGTGTACCTCTATCCACCGGATAGCCTCCAGGACAAAATCGTCGCCATTTGACATCAGAAGATCTGAATAAGGGGATAGGCATGATCGAGGCATGTCTCAGTGACATTTGGCTCAGGAGTTTGATGTGTCACAAAGTGCCATCTCACGTGCTCTTGGAATCGCTATCAGGCTAATGGTACAGCCAACAGACAACATGGTACAGGACGCCACAAAGTTACAACCTGAGCACAGGACCGATATATCCCTCTCTCTGCTGTAAGGCACCGCACGTCCACAGCTACAACCTTGCAGAGAAACGTGAGAGATGCATCAGGAGTTCGTGTATCCACCCAAACCATCAGGAATAGGCTCCAGGAATCAGGATTGACAGCTCGCCGACCAGCTATACCCATTGCACTCAACAGCATAGACAACATCGATATGACTGGTGTCGAGAACATGTCACCTTGACCCAAGCCCAGTCGGGTACTGTTCACTACACAGATGTGTCCAGCTTCTGTATAGACTCACTGATGGTCGTGTTCGGGTGTGAGCAGGCCGAATGAGCGATATTCCGATGCTACAGCTGCTGAACATGACTGACCATTCTACAAGCAACTCTACAGACTCTCTTACGATCAATGGGAAGACATTACCAGAGGCAATGACCATTGTTAATAATGGACATACATAAGTTAAATGTAAATATAGACATAAGAAGCTTAAATGATTCATTTTTTACACAATAAACATGATATGTTTTCTAATTTACACATGTAGTTATAATTTATGTACAGATTGGGGTACTGCAATCACATTTACGGGACAGCCAGACATCTACTCAGGACAGCCACGTCATGCTCAAGTCTGAGCTGGAACGACGCGACTCTACCATTCAAAGTCTGAGGCAGGAATTGCTGACATGCCAAGAGCGACGTGACGAAGCGTTTGCCCAGGTGTGACAGTTTCCACTCCCCGAGTGATTCTACCTTCTAACTTTTTAACTCATTCAACACTTGGCTATATTTAGTTCATTAAAGTCATATTTATACATTATTGGACCTATTTTATGACACAAAATAAACACTCTCTAGAATAATTGTATACTGATAACAGTTTACATATCCCAACAAAGTAAACTCTGAAGTGGCATCCATCTTCTTACACCATCTTTTTATACAATTTCTTCCTTTCCCTTGAAATGAAATGAAATAAAATATATCAGTGCACTTATTTATAGGTGCACCAATGGCATTGGTGTCTAACACACCACATTAATTAGTACAGTCATTAAAAACATTGATATGGCTTGAGCATCGTCAGAAAATAACACATAAATTAACACTAAAACATTAATAAGCTTCCTAAACTGATAACTAAAAGGTTATACTAATAACATCGTTAAAGACACATTTTATCCAATATTCCAATATATGTAATATATTTTATATTTTTGTATACATCAGTGTTATTTGTAGATCAAGAAAATGAAACTATAGTAAAAAGATGATTTTAATGATGATGATGATGATGATGATGATGATGATGATGATGATGATGATGATGATGATGGAAGATAGAGGTGTGGGTTGCCGTGTTAGCCATGTCGTAAATACGAAAATACAAAGGTAACACCTTGTTGACTAACTGT
>WURV02179477.1:0-13432 GCA_011762755.2 Epimenia babai
TTAAAGAACCACAAATGGAACACATAACTATGGTAAATGATTTTTCATGGACGGATATGTCGAAATACGTTTATCTCGATTATTTAAAGCCAATCCGAGTGAATTCGAGATAAGTGGGTAGGCCTGTATATCTTAGGGAAGCACATAATTGCGTCATTTATCTGTTATTGCTGGAGTAAACCATCTATAAAAGCTGTTATGGTATTTTTAGCTCACCCAAACTTATATAGAAATCATCCAAAATCTTCTATCAGGCGAATTTGCCCATGAATAGGACACTTATTGTTATTTATCAGTTGCGCCGGTTGCAGCTGTTATATCATTCAGTCTCCATGTATCTTGTGGACCATTTGTATCTACCATGTATTTGGTGTAGCATTTGGTGTGTGTGTCTACTGTAAATATCATTACATAAATCACTTTTGACGAAAATTTATAATTCATCATTTGTACCTACCTTTATAATTATACAATTCATGGTTCTACTCTTAACGACGGTACACGTGTTTAGAGTGCTAGTCCAGAAATTATCTCTCATTTGACGAATTCGCCCATAAATTGGTATTTGTATACTGATTTGTACTGATCTCCACAGCGCGTTTTGTCCTTGGACTGCGATGATGGTGCAGTGATCCAGGGTGTGGCACGGGCGGGCATGGGCCTCTGGGTGTCCTACCAGGATAGCTCCCTCATACATCTGTACCATCTCGAGACGATGGACCGACTGCAGGACATTAATGTGTCATCCGTCGTGCAAAAATCCATCCAAGGTATGCAAAAATTCATCCAAGGTATGCACAACTCCATCCAAAGTATGCAAAAATCCATCCAAGGTATGCAAAAATTCATCCAAGGTATGCACAACTCCATCCAAGGTATGCAAAAATCCATCCAAGGTATGCAAAAATCCATCCAAGTTATGCACAAATCCATCCAAGTTATGCACAAATCCATCCAAGGTAACCGTCATGCATCCATAAGATATTCTTGTTTTCTCAATCTTATTTTACAGTAGAATAAGTAAACAATGGAGTTTAAATTTTAAGATAACATGCATTTACATTTAAGATAACACCTGGTACGATTATTTATCATAATCTATTCCATCGGCGCAAGTCTTGCAATGGTTAGAAATGCTGCCTGTCATGTGAGAGGTTGCGTGTTGAAACCCGCAGAAGCCAAGGGTTTTTCTTGTGCCTTCCACAACAGGAAATGAGCAAGATTTTCGTGCATGAATAATGCGGGCGATAAACATTTATCGTGAAGTGGGTAAACGTAAAATTTCCTCAGAGTATAAGGTGGCAATATTGTAAGTGTGACTGACATTTAATACCTTTAATAATGTAGCGCTAAAACCTCGCCTTTTCCCTTTTTGTCATGACATTATCGCGGCATGTTATGAGAATATAAAAGACAAACTTATTTGTTATTGTCCAATGATTCATGAGCTACCTAATCTCATTCATACATTATCACATTATCATCGCTGTAATTTTAGTCGCCTTTCTTACGCTTACGCCATCCTAGGTTGATTGTCATTAGGTATTCATTCATATTTTATCCAAATCTGTGTGATATCTGTTATATATTGAGGGTATCTTGGCATTAGTGACTGTCAGACCCGACCATTTAGCCTACAAGTTGCTGCATGACCGTGTGTCATGCTGCCTGACCGTGTGTCATGCTGCCTGACCGTGTGTCATGCTGCAACTTGTAGGCTAAATGATCAGTGGCCGAAACACCATTGCAGAGAACTGCGACTACTACTCCGGTCTGGTCAGCGTGTCCTGCATGGTCACTAGTAAAGGCCTTCTGTGGATCGGCACAAACACTGGACACATTCTTACGCTGCCTCTCCCGCGGTTGCGCGATGGCGTCCCCCAAATCACGAGTCGCCCAGACGTCTCGTTCCACTCGCACCGCGGACCGATTAAGTTTATTATCCCACTGTACAGTGCAATCATTCCTAAGGAAACGGCCCCGGCGATTCGAATCATCCCTGACGACGATACGCAAGAGTCATCCGACGTCTTCGAACGAAGCAACGATCAGGAAAACTACGATGAAAACCCGACCCGAAAAACAACCGAGAACGGCGGTGAAAACACATCATCGTGTTCCGACTCAAAATCTAAATTCTCCGCCAGTAGTTTTTCCAATTCTAGTCATTCGACCGAGTCCGACGTCTTCTTCTCGAAAGAAGACCTGGATTTGGCTTTTCAAGTGGAACTGCGCGAACGGTTGTCGCAGCACACGAAACGGTGGAAATCCACGCCGAATTTGGCTGATACCGAGATGACGAAGGATGTGAATATTCTCTACGGGAGTTTGATGAAAGGAGTCGACAGTGTCGAGGCGACGTTACGTAAGGCGGGGACGTTAAAAGCTCGAGAACCGCGCACGTTGGCGGCCGTCGGACGTAGAGCGTACACTCGAGCTCTGCGTTGGAGACGCGGGGTGTCGGATAATGTCGATACGTTCGTTAGAGACGTCCAGAAGCAGCCGGTGTACGTTAACATCGATGAGGTGCTGTCAGATAAACGATGTCAATCATCTACGGCCTATGAGGACCGGATGATTCCTTCTGGCACGTCCGCGGCTGATGGTAGTCTGACGAGCGTTTCTGACCTCGACGACGCGTTTTCCTGTTCGGCGAACCCTTCGGTCTTTCGTGATTTGTCACCGGTCGGAACGTCCGGAAGTCTGAGTTCAGCGGCGACGCCGGGCGAGAAGTCCGACACTTCGGAGCCGGGTTGTTTCTCCAAGTCCGTGATAGTCGTTAGCGGAGGCGATGGCTATTGCCACTGGTCTCACAGTCCGGTCAGTTCGACCCATCACGAGGCCAGTATAATGGTTTGGATGTATAAAGCTGATTTTTGAACCCAGTTTTTTGGAACATTAGCTTGTTAAAGAGCAACAAAATGGTTTCCTAGTGAGCACTGATTATGGACGGGGGACCTATATTTAGCTGCACATAAAACAATCATTAAGTTTGACCTATAAAGGGCTCAGCGATTATCCGCTCCAGGCTGTTGATTAGGGCATAAGAATACTGGAACCTATAAATAAAAACTTGTTCTTGAAAAATTTAATACAAATGCATACGTCATAATTGAAAATGAAAGTGAATTGCTAATTTGTTTGAATGTAATTAGTAAGCATTGATTCTAGATGGCAGGTAGCGTAGTTGCTCCATTGTAAGAAATTAATCCTGATGACCCTTGATAGATTCCCGGTCTAAACTGTATACAACCCCGTTGTGTTTGTCAGCCACAAAAGCGTGATAAACTAGCTAAAATCATCGTGGTCTGGGGGGGGGGGGGTAACTCTTGACAGTGTGGTTATTGAAGGACTTCTTTAGCTTGTGTTTCGGTATTTCGTATGCTCTCCGGATGGTCTCTAAACTCTATGGCGTTTATCTCTGAGGTGTTTTTCATTCTCAGGAATGATTCTCCATCACAGATTTAGCGGAGTCTATGTAGGCTGTCTGTAGATGTTTGGCACGAGTGGTGTGAACGGACGAAAGTCAACTAACTGTCGTCCCAGACTGTTTTTTTCCATCCTTTCAATGGACGCTGTGCCATTTGTTGTATTAACCACTGCTCAGGTTTGTGATGGCAAGATGGAGAATGTGGTAGTCCCAGCCTACAGCCTTTTGTCACGGACACACGCACGCACGGACACACGCACGCACGCACACAAGTTTGGTTATAGGTTGCCGTCCAGTTTATCTATTTTGTGGTGGGAACAAACACTAAATACTCAAAATGACAACTCTCTCGATTCCCTGTTTTATCTGTCCCACCGACCTTGAATAACGCTCCCACTGTGTCTACATCACACTGATCTCGAGTCTTCCTCTAAACCCCGTGGGCCACGCCGTGTTCATCACGCCCTGTATGTGTTATTTCTGCACTATCATGTACAATCTGTATTTCTGCAATCATAAATGGACGCCTTATTGACCTTACGATCTTCAAAAGGATAGAGCCACTCACTTGATGGTGTTGTAGGTATTGTTCATGTCTGTACCCGGTGCAACCACTAAAGATGACCTGACGACTGTTCATGACAGACAACTACTAACCTGATGATAGTCCTTGAATTTTTCTGGGTAATTTTATGTTAGTTACGTGTAAAACGTGAGTTATGCGTTTTATGCGTGTCCTTGTTTACATTTGCCCTACATCTTCATTAATTTTTGTTATTTATTCATCTACCGTCTATAGTTTTCACACACCGTTGGTTTTCTGCACTTTTCATTAATTCTATAAGTCTATTAAGTCTATTGTTAAACGTCATCTATGTAGTTCAGTTCTTGTTTCACTCATTGTCACTTTCAATTTATACGTCTTTCAAATATCTCACAGGACCCCATCCCGTTCGGGATAAAATGCTCAAAATATATCCGGCTATTTTATAACGACATCTGTCGATTTATTCATGCAGTTTTGGGAATTTTTGCGCATAATTACTTGAAGCGTGCGTCCATACAATACGGCATCTTATGGAAAAATTTACTCACGAATGTCGTAGCTTTAAATGAAATTATGTCGAGTGTGAAGTTTATGTATAGAAGTTTTTGTATAGCCCTCTATAGTCGCTTTCACAGCTTGCCAAATGATTGCTGCACTCGCCATACACATTTTGTATGGTTTCCAATCCCTTTTTGTCATTACCTCCACGAGTACTTACAGCTGTGTTGGAACAACATATCCATCCCAGGATACAACGGAACAAAATAAAAAATAGTATTGTTCAATAACTGAACCCTGCTTCTCCCAAATGAGATATCACACTGCCTGTTGATATCACACGCGAGTCCCATTCTGTACTTACATTATCATTATGGTGATCTATTCCTGTTTTTTCAGCAATATTTCCATTTGCCATATTCTAATGGCATGACTTCCCCAAGAACGTGTTATATCAACACGATTTCACTGTACTTTATATATATATATATATATATATATATATTGTCGATAATTGCCATTCAGCCCGTCCTCGGTATTCTAAAATTTTTCCCGAGCCACAAATCTAAATCGTCTAATGCAAGAAATGAGGAGGCAACTCTGTAGATAATCATACATATTTGTTCTTTGCGTATACCGTAAAACTCAGAATGGTTTGCCAAATAATATTCATTATTGTACCTCTAACTTCAGATGCTGCAGTTAGCAGTATACTGTGATTGTATATAGATATTGCAACTAGAGAATATCTTTATGAAATGTATACCATGACAGCTTTTATTTTTTATGCAATCACTTTTATTCGCGCCGACCAATAATAACTAGGACGACACGTCACGTTCTCCCGCGAACTAATTTGTAAAGTTAGAACAGTGAGAACAAGTTTTACATTGATAAAGGCAAACTGTACGTATGTATTTTCTCAATTATTAATTCACCGGAACTTACGCTCGGTGATCTTTTCTGATCAGACTTCGTCCGTCTGAAGTTTTCTTAATAAAATCTCCTCAAGAACATATATCGTAGAGCTTTGGTATTTGGCAGATATTCTCTTAGGGTTGATCTCTTTTATATATGTTATGCTTATCATCTGACCATCAGAAGTAATTTCTGGTGATGTTTCTATTTTTAGTTTAAAAAAATCCATACTCAAGCGCTTGGCAAATATTGTCGTGGTGGGTCTCTTAGATTTGTTAAGTATATTATCATCAGACCAAGGGGAAGTGATTTCTGGCGATGTTTGTAATTTAACTGAGAAAAAATTTTCTCAAGAAGCTTAAATTTTCTAAATGTTTTTAATGTTGCAGAAGTGTTTTTAGGCATCTTTGGCCTTTTTATAACTGAATGTCTTTGGAAGCTCGTTTGGCCTCTTGTTTTAATATCCGAGTGTCTGGACAACTCTTTGGTCTTATTTTTTCCTTTTTTTGTTTGTTTTTGTTTTTTATTTATTTTGAATTTTTTTAGGTTCTCACCTCTATCTAGCATCCCGAATGCATCATTTATTCGACATTTTTTGTTCTTTCGTTGTTTTTAGTTTTTTTTGGTTTTTTTTTATTTTTCCAATAGTCAGGTGAGCGTCTTGAGGCCTTTTTGGCCTATTGTTAGATAATGTATTCAAAATGTACTTAATTGCTCAGTACACTGGTTATGATTAGATTGCATTTTTTACAGTAACTAGTCCTAATTATTCCAATGCTCAAAACGTGGCCCACCGGTGGAAAATGTTGCATACCCCTACCCCCACTCCTCACCAGCCACGTCAACCTAGCTGTTTTTCCTTACAATTGAACGTATTGTGCAATAAAATTAACCATTTTGCAGGTATTTAATAACGGGTGCTTTATAGCTACATATATTACCTGCCCTAATATTGTTACATTGTTTACACAGGGTTTAATGTATGCATACATAAATATTTCATGTATGACTTGTTCCTTTTAGAGCATTTATTTGCAATGCTGATATCATTCCACTTATTTAACCACTTGTTACGTTAAGCGAATTAAACGGTATGTCATTAATTCTCGTTAGCAATCGTACTTTTGGCATAGTTTATAACAGTTGTTCTGCACTTGTATTTATATATACACCTTTTGCTAAAATGACATGCATAGACTTGCAACTGTAGTAGAATTACATAATAAATATGGAATAAACCCCTAATTGATTGCATGTGCCCCTTGAGATAAGTATTTAGACAAGTCACGTGTACTAAAATCTAAACATCGCCTTTGTGTCTTCCAGTTTTTATATATAAATGATAAATTTGTTTATTCACTACGCCCTTTATATATATTTCTATTTTTACACTGTAAATTCTTGTATTTTTGGTGGGATCAAATTTGGTACTTATATATTGTTACAGCATTTATAGCACATCTAGTCATGTTATTACGTTTACAGTATTTGTAAACTGTCAACCGTTAAGATATATTGCCTTCATGAAATTTTCAATGGTTGTGATATTGCTAAAATTTTAAGCTGACGAGTAATAACGAATGCAGGATTTCTAACAGACGTCAGTTATCGTTTTCTACGATCATGACAAGACATGACATGACATACTAGAGTATAGAATACAGAATTCTAACTCATGTAGTCAGCAAGTTGATTTATGACACTAAATTATTTACGTCAATGTTTATGGTGTTGTACATGTAAAATACTCGCCTGTACATATGTTTATATTTTTTATATAAAATTCTATCTATGTAATAATAAATTCGATCCTCTGTTACTACATACACTGCTGGTTTATGCATTTATATACACCGCTCTTTAAAGCCATTTTACGTGTCTTTTAATCCCAAACCATAGTTACATGTGATGTCAGCTACCGTAACAGGCACCAACGTCAACATATTACCTTCCCCAGTAAACTTAAGTGTGTGGGGGTCCGCAGCGTTGCCACAAATACACTTTACTCGTACCCTACTAAAGGTCGATTCTACATTTGGTATCGAATTTGACTATCTTGCCCAATGATGCAACGAGAAAACGGTCGTCAGGTGTTACCCAGGATCTGCATACTGATGCTTCATCGGGCGGCGTTTTTCCAACTGAAGTCACCTTTTCCCAAGGATGGGTATTTAATCTGTCGCCTCACCCCAGACGAGGAAGTAAATGCTGGCTAGTTTACTTTTAGGCATCACGACCATCGTGCAATCCTGAGACAGTAAAAATCCCTACTACTGGGTGGGGGAGTCTTAGTTGCTCTTGCAACAGTTATACACGGGATCCTTCCCATTTACTAGATTGTTTAGAATTTGGATAGCACCATCACCCATAGCTCTTACATCTGCTCTCTCACCACACACAGATCGACGTCTTGGGCATGCCCTTTTAACTATCTGTTCAAACCCGCCTTGTGTATTACAGTGCTTACTGATTAGTGAAAGGTCCTGACAATAGATTACTCCCAGTGTTCAATGTAAAAACATAGTACAAACCCAGGCTTCAAACTAGATTAACGACAATGTTTTGTTTGCGCTTACTTTATCAGCGTGTCTATTAATAAATTTCATCAGTCCTTGTGTCTACTTCAACCGGAGCAAAATTATTCGAGTACTCTACTCAATAGATTCAATAGACAAACACAATGGGTATTTGCTGGGATTGGGTTAAACGCTCCAAGCGTCATAGGACAACAGTTGTCCAACTGAGCAACCCAAAAACTGTAACACTCATGAATTTCTGAATTAATTTATTTCAAACATCGCACTTACTAATTTGTGTTACGGAAAAAGAAATATCGGCAAAATACAAACATCAAACAAGTGATGAAAAATTTAAATAACCTCAATAATCAATGGAATTTACTTTAGGACTGTTGTTAAATTTAATGACAACATAAGATCTAGGTTGTTACTGCATTGATGGTTTAGTGAATCTAATGCAATTTTGGTGATTGCTGAAGTGCTTGGAATAGACGACAAAAAACTGCCTATATGTGGTTAACAAACATGTTATACTATATTTAAATATTTTGTTTTCTCGAGTGTTCGATCTATATAAGGAATATTGAAAGATACTTAAATCAACAATGCGATAAATTCCATACTTTCAAAGTATATCTAACATTAGATAAATAATGTTAAATAGCAAAAGCTAATGAGGAATTGTTAAACATTAAAATAGGAGTACAATATGGTCTGCTTTGGTCTACAGTTGCATTGCTGCATTGCATGTAGGATATTTAGGACGTCACACCTGCATCGACTCACAGAACAATGTAAGGTTATTACGGGGAGTTAACCAGGGAGCGGTGTTTGATACGCACCTCTTTATATCGTACGAGCTATAATAATGGGATGGGAGAACGATCCACCCAATGCACTTACATCACACTTATCCAACACCCTGTTACGATTGTTAGACGTGTTCCAGTAGACACCCAAAATTCACATTATGTCACATTCTATGTGCCAAATTCAGACCCCGCGGACGCCACCACTCTCATGCCCATTCAGTTTATTATTCCACAATACTAAACTTAGCAATATGTACATTAGGTATGGATCAACGGCCATGTATCTATTAAAAATAAACGCCGTGGGGCCACAGAAGCCGGGGTAATTCCGTTCAGAAAGTAAGGCTAACTAATGATAGTTTTAAAATTAGAAATAACAATTATGTAGGCTCTCAAGCTGTGATTTTTATAAGGTAGTTTTAACATACTGAACATAATCAGAGAGTATTGCATGCCATATTTAATTTATTCAATTCACAAGGTCACGGAGTGCACTTTTGAAATAGATTATATATTTAGCTCACAAGTCTCGCATCATCCCATGCCTGGTGTAAAAAGCATGGCATCAAACAAACGATATTTTTAATTATTCGAATAAATTTCAAGAACGAAACAGACATAAACTGACTACTAAATATTTTCATAAATCACAAAGAATAAATGAGAAAACATAAGATGCTCAAAAAAAAAAACTATTAACACGCATGCATAGAGAAAACTATAAAAAAAAACAAAAAATAATGGAAAATTGAAAATTAAATAATATACAGAATCAGAATCTGTTAACGAATTAGCCAAAGTACATAGTGCTGTGATGAAGTAACCACGTGAAACTATACTTGCATAATTTAACATAAGAAAACATAAGAAAAATAATAAGGATAATTATTAGATATTTGTATCCAAATTAACTAACTGAAAAGAGGGTTTGATATTTGTATTCAAATTAGATTACTGAACATAGGGTTTGATATTTGTATCTGAATTAACTGAACAGAGGGTTTGATATTTGTATCTGAATTAGATTACTGAACATAGGGTTTGATATTTGTATCTGAATTAACTGAACATAGGGTTTGATATTTGTATCTGAATTAACTGAACATAGGGTTTGATATTTGTATCTGAATTAACTGTACAGAGGGTTTGATATTTGTATCCGAATTAGATTACTGAACAGAGGGTTTGATATTTGTATCTGAATTAGATTACTGAACAGAGGGTTTGATATTTGTATCCAAATTAGATTACTGAACAGAGGGTTTGATATTTGTATCTGAATTAACTGAACAGAGGGTTTGATATTTGTATCCGAATTAACTGAACAGAGGGTTTGATATTTGTATCCAAATTAACTGAACAGAGGGTTTGATATTTGTATCCAAATAAGCTGAATAAAGTTGAGGGTTGATGTTTTTGACTTGATTCTGTCTATAATACTGCAGAATATTGCAGACAAGGAATTTACCGCATCAAACATACGAGACACACCCCCAATTCACCTTTAATAAGTTTCACCCATCATAACAGGGTGTTCATTTCGAACTGGATATCTACGGATTATGTACATTAAAGCCGTGAATGAACATTCGCAAAATATCTACACGACCAGGTGGACTTTGAAAAGAGACAAAAAGCCCCTGATTCTTACATTAAGTCATTTGATGTTACGAGTACAGGGTACCAAAAAATTAACTATGTTATATTAACTAGAAGTGTAACTATATAAACGAGAAGGAAATAGAATTGATAGGCAACTTATTCACACCATCATTGAATGTTCCACAATCATCTCTCTGTACATATATATTAGTTATATCTCAATCCAAACGGAAATTAGGGTTAGGATGGAAGGGTAAGGTGATGGGTACATGAGGGATGAACGTGACCAATAAAGCATAGAAAAATACATCCCGATAAGGTACTTCTAGAATATATAGCACTAAACACATTAGTGACACCGGTGCTCCTGCTGGTGGGCCTTCGTGGAGCACACGGGTGATAAGGCAGAATGTCGGCGAGGAACTACAGCGATGGTAGTGCATAGTAGTTGATGGGGAGAGCATTCGATGGTAGATGGGAAGGGTTATACAACGGAGCACAAACGTACGTCAAAGATGGCAAATTCGCGGTGGAAGGACGATCAAATGGTAAAACAATGAGTAATATTTGGATGATTCAGCTTTAATGATCGTGGGAAGTGCTACTGAATACAGCACCGAATAAGTACCGTGGTGAGCACACACGTAGTATAATGAATGACTAAGATCACTCGATGTAGTTCGTGAGCACAAAAGCGACAGCTTGGAGCACACACGCGTAGAGACTGACATATACATATAATTAATGATGGCTGTTAGAGAACTAGGACAGGAAATGGAATAAATACTGGAGGAATTAAAGGAGTGGGAGCCGATCCCAGTAAGTCGGAGAGCATACAACTTATTTTGGGTAACACGGCAATGAGAGCACACCTCATCGATGACCCCGAGCGTGTATGAGCACACCTGACTTTTTAGTGAGTTGGAGTACATATACAGATGAATAGATGCAGCTCAACCACGATCCGGAGCACAACCTGATAGTTTTTATCATACCAGCTATCGTATCATCTGAGGGTACATCTGCCACTCATTCCGATGCATGGAGCGATCGACACTTGACCAGCGATGGTTTTATACACTCGCCCAACACTGGACCACACCCCTCTCCTCCCTCGAATCCTCAACGACGCAAAAATGGGTGTTTATCGAAATACTTCCCGAGACCTCGCAGGTCGCGTTTTAATTTAATCATAAAAAATAAAGGCACTTATTTTGAGTTAGTCATAGTACTGCTGCTATTTTGGTGTATATCTGGAAAATTTGGATAACATCTCTCACCGATATAAAAAGATTCGAGATGTGTTTACAAAGCCACAACACATCGGGTGATATCACAATTCACAACCTTCAAATCAATTTGCTGCAAACGGAGAATAACTTATTCGTAAGCAATGTTAATATTATAGATGCTCATGTTACAGAGATGCATACACACCGTGTGCATATGCACGCATGTGTGTGTGTGTGCGCGCGCGCGCGCACGCACATATGTGTTTAGTGTGCATGAGTTTCTATGCTTGTGGGTGCCTGTGAATCTGTCTATGTGCAGGAAGGTACATACACACATTATATAAGTATGCAGTGCTAGATTCATTTACACAAAGAGTTAATACAACCTAATCTCAGGTATCGTAGGCCCCCCCCTTGTCTATCCTACCCGATAACTCCATACATAACAATCATGGCACACACACATATATATATATATATATATATATATTTTATACCTAATTCACTTCATTTTATCTTGCTACATTAGAATTATTTCCAAACTCTTACCTACTCACACACACATTTTGATTTTACAACTTACATTTCTAATATAGCGAGACAGTTACATGACACAAAACCGAAAGAATTCTATCATAACTGAATCACAAACATAAATGAAAATCTTAACCGTCGTCAACACGACCGTATATTTAAATATGTGTTTTATTATCCAGAGGTAGCAATCGGATATTTTATATTATAAGCTCTGATAACCCTGATTGTCCTTTAAGAATTTGACATTCAGTTTCGGATGTGCACCGCTGCTCGCAACATTCTCTAGCAACTTCTTCATTGACGACCTTCACAGCATGGTGACCGTGTCCTCAACATGACCTTCTCCACGAGACGGAATGGCATCTCAACGCACGCCGTAAGCAGGAAGGCCAGCACGTACGTGAACACCCAGTGGCCCACGAACATGTATAGCTGAAAATATATGCAAATTTGTATGCAAATTTTTCCGCGAATATTCATCGACAGCACCGGACGACCTGTACACGGGGAGTGGACAATGGGAGACTTCGAATATTATACAGAAAATGGCATGGCATTGCTTTCGTGGTAAAAGTTACTTCATTCAAAGTCTTTTAAAATATCACAGTCGTTTACAATTATGTACCCACTTGAAAAATTAATGAACAAAGATATCAAAATTTGAGTGGGTCAAATTCTAATGAACGTTTATTTGTTTCATTCCTGTTTCTTAGTCGATATTCATACTCCTATTTATTCACATGAATTGAAGAAATTTATTGACTCGGATTTTTTAAATAATAGTCTTATACTTCATTATGAATAAAATAGAAATTTAATTCCATATAATCGTAAACTGTGTCTGGGTTTAATGACTTAGAAACCTGGTTTCATTAGATGAATAATACGAGAGAGAAGATGGCAACGACCAACCCAATAAAAAAATTAAGAAACAGTGTGATTGAGTTATGCATGGATGGGACTGAAATAGAGAATATATCACCTTGTGGGTATATAAAAGTACACGATTGTGAATTTAAGCAGGTGGGTTAATGGCGCGGGGCGGGGCATACGCACTGTCGAGATGTACTTATTGCTAAAGGTCAGGTAAAATAAATGTTACATGTAATCATGTAATGCGAGCGGTAATATGCAATGTAGTTATTAATAAAAATGCCGTTGGGCAGCATGTCTGTTAA
This sequence comes from Epimenia babai, assembly GCA_011762755.2. Lineage (NCBI taxonomy): Eukaryota > Metazoa > Mollusca > Solenogastres > Cavibelonia > Epimeniidae > Epimenia > Epimenia babai. The sequence continues at coordinate 13,274 of WURV02179477.1, forward strand.
AGTGTAAAGCACGATGTTTGTGTTTATTGTACACAGGCGAAGCGTGACATTTGTGTTTATTGTACACAGGCGAAGCGTGACATTTGTGTTTATTGTACACAGGCGAAGCGTGACATTTGTGTTTATTGTACACAGGCGAAGCGTGACATTTGTGTTTAT
>WURV02179488.1:0-13432 GCA_011762755.2 Epimenia babai
CGACCAAACATTGTCACACAGTTTAAACTGGTAATAATACGATATTTTAAGCATATTTCACACAGAAAAATATATTTCTATGAATGTTTAATGACTGAAGTACCCTAAAATGGAAAACCAAAATTCCATATTTTTCATGTTGTAATGTATTATTAGCATTTTACTTATTTGGGGATTTTTCCGACTTCCGACTGATTTTGACATGGTGGTTCTCATATACTATTGTAGTGATCCATAAAGGTATTACAGCTTTTTTAGTTGGAGTGAAATGCACAGGAAAAAACCGATACCCCTGATGGGACTCGAACCGACCCCCAGATAACCGGTCTGGTGCTCTACCAACTGAGCTACAGGGACGAAATTATTCCAGTGCGTTTTACATATTTAACACCGTTTTTTAGAACCACTGATGTTTAAAGTCCGTATATCCTGTGCATTTCACTCCAGCTAATTATAGAACCACATTGGCTATCCTAATTACCATCACAGCTTTTTAGTGTTGATTTTCACCGATTAAATACTAAGGTAGAAATATTAACTTTGTCAAATATCACACACGTCTTGTCTTCTATCACATTCAAGATGATATAGTGAAAAATTACATTCTCCATTTTCAAACTGAGTTAAATTATCCATCATCGCTATAGATATAAAAATTTAGCAACGGTGAAAGTTTCACACAATGCAGATCAAACCTTTAGAAATCGTATGAAGAAGACCAGACTGTATGCACTCACGTGTTTTACAAATCAATACTGTATTTCCATCGTTAGGTTTTTTGCAATGATGTGAATGAGTAAACTGTAAAAGTAGCATTTAACTGTTCAAATTACCAAGTGTTCTCGGCATTTAATCGACCTTCACTGGCTGCCCATCTCTCAGCGTATTCTGTACAAGGTTCTAACGTTTGTCGATCAAGCCATTCATCAGACTGGTCCAACTTACATTAATGACTTGATTTCAGTTTATCTTCCCTCTCGTCAGCTCAGATCGGCATCTCAGTCACTGGTTACTGTTGAGACATGCCGCCCTTCCACTCCTGTCCGCTACACTAACCATTGTTTTCATTATGCGGGTCCTATCCTCTGGAAAAAAATACGTGCCCTCTCCATTCTCAAGCAACGACTCAAATCGCACCTTCTCACTGGGTCATATTAGCTGACTGAAGTTGTTTACTTTTCTTTTTCTTGTTTTGTGCTAAACTCCCTTCATCATACGTTATCCTAATCTTAACTGTGAACCGCTCTTAGAGCATGTTTTACATGGTAGATAAATAAAATGGTAATAAAATAACTTATTATTATTATTATGATGATTATTGTTATTATTTCATGATATGACGGTACGCGTCTTGTTACGCATCCCACTGACAAGCGTCTGGACATGCGTCTAACTGGAATACATGTGCCTCATCGGAACAAATACAATGGCGCAGTGGTTAGTTTGTTGGATTTGATATCCACTACGACTATAATAGTATTTTGTGGCTTAATACCAGAAGCCCAGAAGCAGAAATCGATTTGCAAGTTACCTACATTCAAAAGCGATAACAAACATCAAATACGGCATCAACAGCATTACATATGATAAATTGATACAGTCGTAATTACTTCTGAAGATACGAACATGCCCTATCAAGGAGCTGTTGATTTACACTTACACCATGCTTTAATCGCTACAACTTACCTGAGTTAATTTATCTGTTACATCGTCATCGTCAAAGGCAAATAAACGCAGATAAACGTTTGTCTGTCATACAAATTTGGTTAAGTCAGCCATCATGAATTCTGGCATTGCATTATCATAATAAGCCAGAGTACGACGTAAAATTAGATTGTTTTCCATCACTTTTGATAGCGATTTCAATACATATCCATCTGGTTGTTTTGTTTTATCCAACTAACTACACATTATACTGAAATTGTCATATTACAATAAAGGATGTGTAATTTTCGGACATTCATTGATGGATTATTTTCATCAGTCATTATGTTAATAACATCGTCTGCAATCTACGAATAAGGGAAAATACTCGTACATTAAAACTACTCATACGTGTAGATGACTTCCCTTTAACATCGTATAAAAAGAAAGGGAATCGACTCGACAACGAAGTTATATTATGTATTTAATATATAATGTATATTTACATATAATTTAATATCTAATGTATTTAATTATACATTATATATTTTTGTTGACAACTTCGTGAAAGGTTACAAACTGCAATATACACCATAATACAATATTGGAGGTAAAGTAGGCATCGTATTCACAGTAAACCTTCTCCGCTCACATGAAGACATTAGCCAGGTGCACGGAAATTTAAAGTGGCTTAGAAGGCTTATGAAGAAATTGGCCTCGATATATATATATCACAAATCTTATATAGTTGTTTTAGACCGTTGATACATAATATTAAAGTAGTAATAAAATATTTTATTATATTATAACCTTTTTTTTGTCGGTGCTAGATAGAAGCGTGATCTTTCACGCAAACGATCGTGCGTTCAAATCTGCCCAAGACAAGTTGCACTGAGCAACTATAAGAAGTGAGCAAGATTTTCGTGCTTGAATATCGAGAAATATTCGTCGTGAGCAGGTTTATTATAAAAAATAGATTATGGTTGTTACAGGGCAATGTTGTACGTGCGACTAACATTTAATTATAAAGTAGCACCAAAACCTCGCCTTTTCCCTTTTTTATTTACTACCATTAAAAAAGTCGCACTAAAACCTCGGCTTTTCCGTTATATATGACTGTAAATTTGTAATACATTGACTTGTAAAAATTTGTATAATAACGAACATGTTTTATTATTTTATGGAAATTGCATCCATTCTTAAGCGGCCCATAACGAACAATTTTATTGTTAATAATTAAATAACATTAATAAAATTGATCGTGTATATATTATATTTAATCAGTAGTATTTTTAATAGACTTCGCCATTTTTCCGACGTCATTACTAAACGCCAAACACGTAATGCACATAACTCGAGCAGCCTTAGGTAAGTTACACTTGTAAACATTACTTTTGTATTTGATCAGCAATGAAAACAGTTGGTACCGCATGCAAAATACTCGGATAGCCTAAACGAACTTTACCAGTTTAGGCAGAAAAGTGGTAGAGAGACAAAGAACATTTTTATCATGTAAATTATGAGTAATGTTAAGTAGAATTGATTCGGTCACTTCGTACCAACAGATTTAGTTATCAAAACCAATTTGCGTTCAATCTTCACCACCTTTAAATCAAGGTAATTTAATTTGTCATCGATCGTGTTATTGCTTCTTTCATCGTTGATTAGGCAAAGATATATTTGTTTTTACTCTAATGAAATCTCGATTCTCAATGTAGTAGTATACACATTTTATATTGTTGTAATTGAGATGCAGTATAACTTTTATCGGCGAATCATTAATAGAGGATGCTAGTGTTTTTTATATAATTGATTATATTGTAATGTGCGACAGGTGATAATTCATCATTATAAAGAGCGCTGTAAAACTACCTTTATTATTATTATCATCATCGTCATCGCCATCATCATTATTGCCATCATCGTCATCATCAAAATCGTCTTCATCATCGTCGTCACCGCCGTCATCGTCATCATGTTATCGTTATCGTCATCGTTATAATTATCATTATCCTTATCGTCATCGTTATCTTTATCACCATCGTTATCGTTATCCTTATCATATCTGACGTGGCCGTGCTTCAAGATGATTTATTGATGGCCTCTCCTTTACTTTTTCAGCTACTTATTTTAGCGGCAGCCATAGACATGTTAATAAGTTTCAACATAAATCATTAATTTTGTTAATGACTTTTTGAAGAAGCTTCACAATCAAGCTGTTTATTTGGGCAACAGAGTTGAATTTAAACTTGATGAGGTCAAAAGTATAAAGGTGACAGGCTTCCTACCTTTATGAATCATACCAGGTGGTCTCAAAAAGCTGCAAAATAGTAGATCTATTCCCCTGAATACAAGAACATAATATTGCTTTAAATTTTTATCAGGATATAAAATTATGTAAAAATTATGTCGCTTCTCTCTTTTGTCTGCCATCGCCGAATTTACACAGTGTTGGGATTACTACAACCCATAAACCCGATCTAAACTACGTTGAAATCTTAATTGTAGAAAGTCCACGAACGATTTTTACACACCACCACGTGTTCACTGTAAAAGGATAAAACCCTAGCTCTACATTAAAATGCATAAAATGCATTCGCATTTATTATAGAACACAAGTGAAATTTCGCGTTTCACGTTTCGATTATCTACACAGGTTCGCGTTATATAGGCCTACGATGAAATTTTTGGCGACAATCTTCTTCCTTTCGTTGACAAACGTTGTCCGAGGTCAAGGTGTTATTCCCTGCTACGAAATGGCGGTGGATGATTGTCACTATACGTTTCAAAAGATGTTGCAGCCCCTCCGTGAGCGACTCGGTAACTCGACCAGATACAAAGACACGCCCGGTGACTATTCTAGACATTGGTTTTTTGTCATAAGTTATGTATGTACGTATGTACGTATGTATGTACGTATTTATAGGCTGATTACCGAAATAATCGTTGTGATAGGCCATCATAGGCCCTTTACAATGCTAGCCTATTAAAGTGGCTAATACGAGAATCTGATTAGCCTTAATTATATGGGTTGGGGGAAACAACTAGTGTGAAAAAAACCCGCCTAGTCTGGGCAGACACTTGACCGTTTTCCATTCACGCGATGATTAGTTCTAAATGTCTACAAATGAACTCCATATGACGCACACTCCGCTGAGTCTATGATAGGTCTATGTTTATTTACAATGAGATGACCACATAGCGGGCAGGTAAGCGACATAGAGATCACATATAGAGCATCTGAAGCACAGCAAACATCACAGGGAAAAAGCCTCAACAAAACCACATTGCAAGGGCCACCCAGACCCCTGTGGGCAGTGGGGTTAAATGTGTTTTCAGCCCGAAAAACGCCACAGTTAGTATACTGGTCAAAGCGGAATTTGAACAAGGGACTCCTGGATTCAAAGTCAAACGCTCCACCCACTACGCCACCTGCCACCTTATCATGACTTAAGAATAAATTACTCTTTCGTTGAAATACCTACGAGGTAGTTCAGTTAAATGGTCGTAATTGTTAATATAACGATTCCAATAAGGGTGAGAAAAACAAAGACTTGTTAACAATCGTGGATATTATGACACTAAGACTTTAGCCGTCGATTGTCTGATTAATAAGTTAACGCTCTCAGTGGGGGCGGGGGGTCATTTCGTGGAACACATTTTCAATAACGCGTCGCGATATCTGGAAGAAGAGTCGATGTCGATATTTGAGATTAGGAACGGTCTGTCTTGTAACGTCTGCTGTACACTCCACAAAACACGATGACATCGTCTGCATTTGATATTGATGCCATTTCAAGGGACGTAACTGTCTAAGGTTAACTACGTAAAACAAAGTTCTGACTTCGGTGTTTTGGATAATTATTATATCATATGTAATCCCCCCTTCGTAGAACCCACCCAAATCGGCTATGTACAATCTGGAATTGAGTACAGATCGAGACAGAAGTTAATTTCCCAAATTTATCCATCAATTCAGCAAAGTTGACGCTCGAGCGGAACCTTGGAGCGTGTAGGCTACATCTTGCAGAGACATTACAACCAATTATACTAATATATATATATATCTTTGTTAGCCTTCCAGTAGTCTCGGATACTTGTCAACATGGTTCACTCTATGCGCTGATTATAACAGCCTCTAGTCGTAACACGAACGACAATAAAAATAAGACTACGTTTTATTATTAATAAATAAAAGACGCAACTAATATTGTATTCCCGTGATTATGTCTTTGTGCAGCCGAAGCCAAGACGAGAAAGAAAACGATTTTGCGTCTGACATGCAGTTACTACATGGCTTATCTAATGTGCGTGGAAACCTTACGTATTCAAGATTGCTACACCAACAACCGAATTATGCCTAACTACATGAGCACTGTAAAAGAGTTCCAAGTTCAATGTGAGCAATGGATTGTCAAATCCCAAGGCCGACCGCAAGCCATATCAACACGTGTAACATTAGCTTTACTCCTCAAGGCTATTGTAATCAATTTTCACCATCTTGCTTGAAAATTGTACAGACCTTGACACATCGATATAATGTAGGTTTTTACCCTTTTGGTAATAACCGAGAAAAAATTGCCCTTATTTACGAGGTGTGGGTTGCCGTGTTCGCCATGTTGTGAATACGAAATACAACGCTAACACCTTGTTGACTATCTATGTAAGGATTAACACAAGCTTTCCTATATCAAGTATACTTTGTCAGGTGTACCGAGTGGGCACCTCTGTAATCTTTGTAGTTACAGCGTGATTTTGGTCGAGTATTTAATCTGTATGCCACCTCTGCCCACTCATCACACCTGACGAAGTATACTTGATATACGAAAGCTTGTGTAAATCCCCATATAGTTAGTCAACAAGGTGTTACCTTTGTGTTTCCTTATTTACGAGACAGATCGATGTGTAGTGTTTAGCACGTAACACTGTGACCTACTCTGAACAAATAACTAACACAACAACGCTCGATACTGATCGTGTTATACACAATCGACATTTGGATTGGATAGTGGAAGAGCATGGGCGGGTAAGGTCATAAAAATTTGTAGCTAGCCCATTTATATATACACTCAACCCTCCGAGTAGCTGGTATTTCTGCAACTACAGTTAAAAACACCAAAATTGTTTCATTCTCGCGAAATAAAATACCTCCTTTGATAATAGACATATATGATGTAGTGCTTAAATTTCAGTAGACAGTGGTTCGAATTTTCAGTTTGGCCAAGATACTACTACTCCTGGGTTTTTCTCGCGAGAATTGCTCATAACTCTTTTTTATCCATGTCGTCTGGGTAGCCCAGGCAGTGTGGTTATGCAACACGTTGTGCATCTGAAATGACGATTTATCGAATGGTGATAAGTTTCGCTCGTGGCACATAACTTCCGGTATTGTATTTTCTCACCGGAAATATCAGCATCTATAACACATTGCAGCAACGGTATCCTGTCATTTGGCATCCGGAACCAGTTGCATAAATGGGCGAATGCGAACTATGGTTTCCTCTAGAGGGACTTCCCCTATATAAAACAAGACCCATATGTCCATCTGTACGTTTTATGTTTGTTTGTAGCCTAATGTTACACAGAGGGGCAAGTTAGGAATAGATGATCTAACTCGCAGCATGACTCAGCTACTTTATTATTCTGTACAATATAGTGTAGGGTAAGATTATGGTAGAGAGAACACTGTGATTTCATTGGCTGCTTGAAATAAATAGACGTTTAATTGACTAAGGGAGGTAACGATGTCTTTCACATAACGATAAAACTGTTATGGTTCTTGGACATTACACCATCGTGTTAAGAATAATATGGAAAGCACCTAAATAGGCTGGATTTATGAAAGATTTGTCTATCTACTTGAGATCTCAAAGAAACGGATATACTCTGGTACTTAAGCAGTGTTACAGCTGGGGGTTACTCATATCAAGAATGCCCTGCGCCACGAGGAACACTTTTAATTTTATAGTGACCATCGTGACGTTATTCAAGATATTTTAGCCAGTCGTAGTGAAGAATTCCTAAACATACAATACGAAATAAACCAGGCCAATAGCCAACAATGAAATGGAAATACGATTCGCTTTAACAGCGGCAATTGGCCATCGAACACCTGATAATTCTTTCGTAAAATCATCTAAACAGCTAATATAAGTACTCATATTTACTTTGTGTGATTTTTTTTTGTATGTGGCTGAAAATGGCAGACCAAACATTTTGAATATGCGTCCCCGATATTTACACTGGATAGATAAGGTATCCCGAGAAGTGAGTGCAGGGAGATCCGCATTGTTGAATGTACGCCGATTTTCCAAGTCGCATGGTCACTTCGTCCCCTTTCTTTAAGTACAGTGTCATCGACTGCGAACAGTGACTGTTGCCGGTTCCTTCTGTTATCTGAGGTGTACACAGATAAATAAATAAAAATATAAAAATTACGGAGGCTATCGCACAATCGTTGTGTATGTACGAATGGTTCGGAATAAAAACAGTACAATTGAGTTTGGGTATTTCATTTTCTTTCTATATCGTAATTCTGTGGACCCAACGATATTGATCTCAATTGGAATGTGCCACGGGGGAACGAATTATCATTGCCTTCTGCATCGTCGTTGTTAATTCGTGACCTTATAATGGTTCGGTATACCATTAGTGATCAATATTTCTCTGCTCCCCGATTTGCCTCCCTTGACCGACCTTGACATTTAAACTCTATGTAATTTATTATGTTGTTTCGTCCTCGATAATAATCTACAGTCACCCAGTTAAATAACATAATCTGAATCTTTTCCAAAAAGTTTGAATTGTGTTGCGTTAACTCTAGCTCTTAAGATTTGGTTTTTGATTGCGAGAATTTGAATCCTCCATATTTTTGGCCTCATCTAGTTATACTGTAAAAATGGGAGATGATTCATAATTATTGAAAAAAAGTTGGCCTTATTCTCTCCCCTCGTCACGACTCTGCGACTTCGTCCTATGATGAAAATGTGTTATTGATTTTAACTTTAATTGTCTTGTTGTCTTGTCTGGCCTAAAAGTTTTTAATTCAACCCATCATCACTCCGTTGATATTAAGTTTCTGCATTTTAAAGAGAACTCATATTTCAACATCATATTAAAAGCACTTCCGTCATTATTAGCCTCTTTTGGATTTTTGCCTATTTTTTATTTGGTATGTTATTTCATCGTGATTTTTCTACCGACGTTCTATGCCGCTTAATTTCCTTTTCTACGTCGTAATCCCATTGTAAATAACCATTAACTATCATAGACTTAGCGGAGTATGAAGCTCGCCTGTAAACAGTGGCGTCAATGTGCCCAGACGTGGCGGGTTTTGTATACTAGTTAAACGCATTTACTTGCTAGCTTTTTAAAGAGCAAGTAATTTCCTAGACAACGAGTCCCTTGCTAATCAGCCTATAACTAGATGCACACTAAATATTTCATTTGGTTATTCAGAAAGATTATCTAACGTTGTCCTATATTTTCGACATCTAAATTTAAAGCGTGTTCAAAGTGAAAACAGTGGCTTTTTACAATACGTCGCGGGCAATTTACCAGACTTTATCCACCCCACCCTCATGCATATTACCAGGAATGTCATACAACGAAGTATACTTGTATAGGAAAGTTTGTGTTAACGCTACGGTTAGTCTATAATGTTTTAGTGCTCCATTTTTGTATTATCCTATAAATATGTTGAATTTGTACGCAGTGCTCTACAGCCACTAAAGCATGTTACTTACTAGAGCAATTCGTATATACACACACACCATACTTTACACTCCGATACGACGGGAAAGGACAATGGTAGGGCTTGGTAATAAGCGAAATAGCAGCCAAAGTCGCTCGTACAATACCGACTGCATCTCCTAACATGAATAAAATCTACGTACCAGAATCATTTCAAGATATATTTTTCGAAATTTTCACGAAAATTGAGCTTATTTTACAAATTACATCAAATTAAAACCGATTAAAATTCTTCAATGAAGCATTAGAAAAAATGTTGCGGGTTTTTGGCGTTATTCTTCGGTCGATGGTAGAAAGCGCTTTACTTTACGCTCGCTGTATTGCCACAGTCTCTTAGCCATATAGGGATCGCACGCTTTTGGCGGTAACTTCTCGGGTTTACATTCGACGAAGTAGCTACCGCTCAGATGTTCGATGTCTCGAGCCATAGCGCAGTACAGCGTCGTCTGACAACCTTCGACCGGCGTCTTTACTATCTTCCGTATTATCCACATGAGCGGTATGAAAACCGCGTATATTCCTTTGTATTTTACGTCTCTCATTAATGCCGTATTTACTCCCCCGGGATTTAACGAGAACACGGCAAACCCATTGGTTTTCACTCGACGACTAAGTTCTTGAGCAAACAGACAGTTCATGAGTTTTGTATTGCAGTATTGTTTAAACGTTCTGTCGCTGTGTTTTATTTCACCGTCCGGATCGAACTCTAAGGTACCCATATAAGATGCCGAAGACGCTACGACGACAACTCGTTTCAATTTGCTTTTCTCCACCAAATCCAACAGGAGACGAGTGAGTAAAAAATGCCCGAGGTGATTCGAGGCAAACGTCATTTCTAATCCATCTTCCGTATAAGGTACTGCAGGGCCATTAACTCCGGCGTTGTTTATAAGGATATCGACAGATTTTTCCGTTGATCGAATGTCATCGGCAAATTTCTTGACCGACTCCAACGACGACAATTCGATTTGTTTCACGCTGACATCAGCTCCGGCGACGGACGCTCGAATGTCTTCAGCAGCCGCCTCGCCTTTCTCCACGCTGCGACAAGCGAGAATCACTCGAGCTCCTCGATCCGCTAATTCTCTCGCCGTCTCTTTCCCGATACCGACATTAGCTCCAGTAATTATAACAACCCGTCCTCCGAGATCCGGTTTATGCTGACAATAAACCGTTCTTTTATTATTCCAGAAAAACCAAACGATCGCCAACACGGGGATAGTAGCCAGGCTTACAAAAATCGCTACTATTACGTGAAACATTGTGCATAAACGTACGCGTATCGAAGTAAACTGATATACAAATCGCTCGACCCGTCCTACTTACTCGTTCAACCGAATGAATAGCGATAAGACTGGTATTTTACAAGGTCATACAGTCCTACGTCGTATATCAAACTAAAGAGCTGTATCATCGTGTAGGAATGTGGTAAAACTTCTGTGACTAATACAGAACTTGTTTATAATCGATGAAATTTACGTAATTACAGAAATTTTTACAATACAATCTACTTGCTTTACAGGTTAGTGAAAGTGTCCCCTCTGTTAGAACAACATCGCACCATAATAATATGGTTCGACCGTATGGTAATGATCTAATTCGAGGCGAAGATAAGTCACGCGTCTATGAGCCAAAAGTAAATTACAGTACGTTGTTCGAATAGAAAAATCATCATCGTTATCGCCTCTGTCGTCACCCTCGTCATCATGCATCATGTCGAATGCTTGGAAATGCTGATTTCGTTTCAGCACATGCAGAACTGATACTATGATAAAGAAATTTAGTACTACGAAAGATGTGATATGGTTCATGTAGGGTCGCTACGGGGTCGAATAAGAAATCATAGTGGTTGCCTCGATTTTTCTTTTATATAAAATTTCATCCAGTGAAATTGTCTAGTGGAACATATAGCTTGAAATAAACTTCCGTTTGTTTAGGTATGTTTCTGAAACAGGAGCCTTCGCCGTGTTAGCTAAATAGTATAATAGGGAAGTTAAAGGCGACACATTATAGACCGACTGAGATAGGTATTAGCAAGTTTTTTTCGTATATCTGTTTAGTCTGTCGGTTATAAAGAATGGGGCGTGCAGCCACATATTACGTACACCCTCAGAAATATACCGATATATAACCGATGTACGAAAGGTTGTGTTTATGCTTATTCCAAGTAGTCTATGAAGTGATGCCTTGCAGTTTCGTATTTTTTTTGCAATAAATATGTCGCATTATATATTACACTTCAGAGCCAGTTGGGCAGTTTGACAAGACATCGTGTGTGAAGAACACGTCTGGTCGTGAGCCTGGCCTCACATCGTTTTCTCGCAATTCATACATAATCGTTCTGCCACGGAAAATTTAAGTACCGATAACCAAAGCGATCAGAGCGATGCGGATATAGCATACAGTAATGGGTAAATTATCTAAATCACCCACTAAAATGAAACAATTTTTATCCCAAACATATTTTCTGCTGCTATTGCTTATTCGTAAATAAATATACGAGTACTTAAATGCCTCGTATCTTACTCGACGTGTTACTACTAATAAACAATGCGGTTCCATCACTGGGTTTTGGCAAAAAGAAGTGATTTTTGTTTTACGCTTGTGACCATAAAGTGAGAGCTAATAGTAAATGAATGTACTCCATCAAATTACTCGACTATTGGGTAAAAGGAGATAACACTATATGACATGAAAATAGTTCCATAGTTTGATACCATGTCCTAACAAAGAACTCCTCTTGTGTGTCAGATCCATAACCTCGGGTAGTTTCAGGAAATATACGCTTTTTGGGTCTATATCTGAAACCCCAAGAGGAGTTCGATAACAAATACGCACGTGACAGACAAGAGAAGAAACTTACTCCTTCAGATTACTTGAATATGATTTATACGTCGTATTGGTACACATGAAAGATATCTGATTGCCATGGCAACGGAATTATGTATCCCAAGTAGTTTGGAAGGAATACATTAACATAAGATACGATGAAGAAAGGGAAAGAGTAGGTTTTATACCTATAAGCAATTGCGGGAATTCGCCCATCTTAATATCGAGACTTTCGGACAGAATCGGCATTAAAGGAAGTGCCCTTAACCGGCCCTTTGTAGGCAGTGTCTTTACAGTCAGTCAATCAGAATTACTCTGACCAGTGGCTACTGGCATATGCTGTCCCTCAAGGTGTACTTAGGCCTATTTTATACTCACAATTATCACAATTTTCCCGAAATAATTTTATCACTTTCTCGGCGAGTCACCTCAATGTGAGATTGTTACCTACGCATACCCTGTATACTACTGATACATAACATCCATGTTTTTAGTTTAGTCCCTTGTTTACCTGTTTATACACTCCACCAACCGACGTTTTATCTTACTTTTTGCAAGCTAGACGTCCCTACATCACATTCTCCCTCTCGTTCACCACTACCTAATTATTATATCTGACGAAATATGTCCCTATTGTAATGTATAATTTGTGCTTATACCTGTCTTGGTTTTTCTATCAGATGTTACGTCCTTTCAAATACATTTTAATGCCACACAGCAAAATACAGAATGCTGAGAATGGGGTATATCGACATCACAACCTACTGTATTCCTTGCACTCCTCGTATTCCTTATACTCTTTGCATTTCTATGTTGTCATAGTAACCATAAGTTTGTGGGGTGTCTTTGATAGACATGAATTGGGAGGGCACGAGAAATCAAATATAATTCCATTCCATGCCACTAAACGGTTGTGTTAGGCTATGATTGAACTTAAATCTTTTTTTTTATTGTGTTATGCAATATAATAAGTTATTTCATATCATTTCATTTTATGTAACTGTTGTGTTAGGCTATGATTTACTTATATGTACTTACTATCGTGTTATACAATATAATAAGGTATCACACGAAATGTATATATGCGCCTTAGAGACATACTAGTTATTAGGGCGCCTTCCAAACAAATGTATTATTATTATGATTATTATTACCTCGTACATAGCTGTAGTCCCCACGTACAAATACAACTTTAACGGTGCGCTCC
>WURV02179499.1:0-13432 GCA_011762755.2 Epimenia babai
TTACATGTATCAGAGCAGGCACTTGAAACACCATTACGTAATATAGCATGCATTATGCCCACATTCAATATGTTGCGTTAATTGTCTCCGCCGATATCCTTCGCAGTTATATTGGCCTGGGGGGAAGGGGGCATTGGTGTAAATACCCCGTCAAGGATGTCTCATCAACAGACTTGTGGATCCAAACGTCTTGATTAAACCTTAATGAATGTCGTTTTTATTTCTTCTTTTTCCCACTCGTTAATTTTGTTAGCACGATCACTTTGTAATTTCTTAACTCTCACGATACTGTATATCACCACAGGATTTATTCTCATTGTGCAAAAATATATATAAAACGCATTAAATGTTATATACGTACGTGAATATGTAAATATATCGAACGGGCTCGAGACTGCTGATGAAAAATGCTTTCAATGAAAAAAAAACCAGTTTTTAACGACTGCGCAACTAGCGCCTCAATAACGCATTATAAATCCAGGCTCCTCGTCTAGACATCGCTATAAACAGGTACAGTCGACGCACATGGTGAGTAATCAATAGCCGGATGTTTAACTTTTGTACTATTTACATCGCCCATATATATATAATGTAGGACACGTGACGGATACTACTCATATAGGTGCAGTGGTGAGATGTAATTGGTAAGTTTCCACCGATGGTTAGGTTATTAGGTTATGCTTAGAACGTAGCGTTGAATTATTCCGCGATATCGGAATGAACGCAGAAGTCGTAGTGGATGCCCCAGAATGCGCCCGGCTCACAGACCGCGTGAATCTGGACGAGCGATCCGAACAGGTTTTTTTCCCAGCATAGTTACTGTATATTAGACCACTGAAATGTAGCGCTGGGCACCTTTTGCACATGTCGGCTATGTCTAAAAACCAACTAATCAGTTAACATATTTCCGTCTACGCACTAAAATTTATCAAGGTTAACAGGAGCTCGCGTATTTCAAGTATACAGTTCGATCTCAGTTTGAAGGTATTTTATATTTCGCGATATACCCAGCATGGCACTTTGTGATGCAAAACAAAATCACCCACAAGCTGCACAAATATGATTGTGACTGATATCTTATATAAGCTGCAATCCTGTTTGTTTGTTTGTTTGTTTGTTTGTTTGTCTACCTCTCTGTCTGCCTGTTTGTTTGTCTATTTGATTGTTCGAGGTCGAACTCGGAGTTTTAGAACTAGACTGATAAACGATATTATTTTCTCAAAGAACACGAGCCTGGGGATTTCACAAACTTCAGAAGATTTTTCCTTACGACAAAGTATAACATTTTGGGAATTATTTTCATTTCATAAATAGTTGTCTCCCTTCATCTAACATTCATTAACATAATTAACTACATGCATTTGTCTTTAGCTCATTTGAAGTTAACTTAGTCCACGGTTATAAATCGTGAAATGAAAATTGACGTAATATCTATACGCCCCTTTTTCACTCAGAACCATTTTTACCAAACAAAAAACTATGAAGAGATATGAAACGCGTCAAGTAAAAGTCTAAGGCCGTTAAGAACATGCATTTATTAAATTAAAAAGGAATAAGGAATTCAGGATTAGAATAATAAAATAATGTTTTTACCAATAATTCCATTTTCCACCGGGTAATATTAAATACATAATATTCCCAAAGAAAAATCAATAATTTGACATTAATTACCATTTTTGATTAATTAAATTAAAATACTGTGCCCCGCAGCAAAGCGCGCGGGAGAATATATATATATATATATAAATATATATACCGGTTGGAATCACCCTATGCTTTCCCCACTAAACGACGCACCATCCTTTCATTTTATTTGTTTACAATACGAGATGAGATCAGATGAAAAAAATCGAAACTATCGCTACATATACAATTCGTGGGATGCGCAGACGATCTTAGCAAATAACATAAAATATTTGCACAGGCTGGTAAATACAACAGGCAGGTATACGCGATAGAGAGCGGTTACCTTGACAGGCAAGATTTCCTTCCGCGTTCTCGCTCTGATAATTGTCGACATTTCGTCGGATATCGACGGGCCGCACAAATTGATTTTGTGACGAGCTGCGAGTATTATTACGACCTAATATCAAGTTAGCGTAGTTTAGTAGATCGAGACGGTTGATCTATGCACCGCACTGTAAGTAAATTGATATTTTGTAAGGACAGTCAATGATATCGCAGCGAAGGTGAATCTGTAAGATCAGTCAATGACCTCGCAACCCACTCTGCGTGTCCTTGTGCCGGCGTGTGTCTGCGTACGTGCGCATTTGTGATTGTCTTTGTGTGTGTGGGTGCTGGGATTTGCTGTCCAAACCATAATTGACCTAGGGTTTGAGTAGCCTTTACAGCGTGGTTATGGTAGAGTTCTTTCCTCTGACGTGCCTGCGTTTCGGATGCTTTTGGATGATTTCTATAACGCTCACTTCCCAGCTATCTTGTCAGGTTATAGGGAATAATCATCAATTATCAGAGAAATAGCTGCGTTTGTGACAAGTGTATCGTGTCTGGTGACGTTTGAAACCAGAAGCGCGTAGGCAGAAAGATCGACAGTCTGCCCAGCTTCGGCGTTTGGCCCCTCCACAATGAATGAGGTCCATCCGTTCGCCGTGTTAACCGCAGAATATTCCCCTAACTTTGTGAAGGGGGATGATTATTGTCTAGGTTTATCTCATCCTTTTGCTACATACATACATAGCTTACATTTACAACAATAACAATATTTGAGCCATTTTCCGCGGAGACTCGTCAAACGACAGGTTCTCGAGTCTGTGACGTCGCCGTCGAGAATTTATATTATGTATACATTCCCCGACTTGAGATCATCGCAGCACGAGACTCGTGCTGGCGTGTAATTTGTCTTGTCGTCTAATCTGATTAAATCCTACATAAGCACGCAGTAATTCACCCCGAACCCTGCTCCTAGACTATTACTTTGGGCGTACTATCACCGACTGGGGAACAACGAACGGCGTGGGAACGTGAAGAGTGACAAATGGTCATCCTACCAACACAGGTAGTATCGCGCCGCAGCATTGTATAATTAGTCACTCGGTCCGTCATGACAAATCAATGAAGTCGGCGAGATAAGGAGTTTCTGAACGAAATCTCGACGAAAAATTCGGCCGAGCAATATTCATGTACCATCCGCAATATATCTTGTTTCAGTCAGACGTGTCTTGCGAAGAACTTTTGAGAGTATCCAATAATAAATTTATTCTATATAATCTACGAAACCATAGGCGGGTAGGTGCGTATTGCTTGAAAAATTGATACAACGTCGTGTCACACTGGACACGTGGCCAGTAGAAGATGGTCAATACTGCGCTTCACAAGACAGACGATCACAATGTCCCATAATGCGTGGTGTTCAAAAAGATTTATTCGTTGGCTTTGTTTATCAATGAGTTTGCTTGCGACTTCAGTCGTGCGTAGATAAGATGAATGGCAAAGCGATAGGGAGCCCCAGATATGACGATTACGAACGACGACGACCATGCACTTTTCCCTGCATGACTCCCCAGTCTAATCGACTACTCTGCGTGTATTCGGTTATACTACTTATTGTGTTACATACTAGAGCAAGATCAATGAACTACGATTACAGTCGCTATTTCCATTATTAGAATACACTGGCAATGTAAACAGATATGATGGCTCGTTTTCAGTCTGTGATTGACTTCAACCGAGAGACTGCTCGCTACTACAGTATGGCGGTCGGTTTAGGAGGTTCGCGAGACTCGACGCGTCTCCGCAACGAGTTGAGCAGGTGCCGCCAGAAGGCGTTCACGTTGGCGCGCTTCATCCGCAAGAACCTGGTGCCGCTCCTCAAGCATAACACTGGCGCCAAGTGCGAGACCGAAGATTTGGAACGTCTCTATCGACTTTTCTCGTCCAACCTCGAACTGCTCCAGTTACACCTGCACAGCACTCTGTCCCTACAGCGTTTCTTTCCTACGCCACGAACAGGTTTAATCTTCTCCAAAACTAAATCTTCGTATTTTTATAGTTTTTTCTTCAGATATAAATTTAATAATAATAGTAATATGGTCCACTAACAGTGTTATAAGGAAAAACTAATGTATATATATAATGAAAATGCTAATGTATAAAGCATTTACCAATAACTATACCAATCTATCATAAGTCGTGTGCCTTGTCAAGTAATTAATCTTCTATCGAACTGGGGCAAACAGTTCCGGCAGTCTTCGTAGTGCGCGCGTACACTTTACAATGATGGCGTCGGTGGCTGTAGCCAGGCAAAAAAACTCCCGAAAATATATTATATTCACAAAAATCATCTAATTACCAAAAGTCCCATAAATATAGCGCGACCGGTGCTTTTACGGGATCTGATTTTTTACTGTAATTTTAATTTTAAATACGGTCAAAATTCATCTTTTTTTCTGCCATTCACCTTAGCCTCATTTGCCGCGGCGTAATGAACTCTCCAATAACTTTTGGTTAGCGCTAATTACTGACAAAAAACTATCATAAGAATAAATCACGTGTACATCCACTGTTCTGCGAGTCAAGAAATATATTTAAGAGAAGTGTATTTTCTATCGGACAAAAAACGCCGAGCCCACCTCACCGGATTTTGCGTTTGTATGTGTGCGATAACGCATTTACCATGTCCCGCACGCACGACGACTGAAATATTGGCACTATTTGCAACACCACGCCACACATGCACATGCACACACACACATATATAGAAGCACGCACTACGATGGGGGATGGTTCATAGTAGTGGAGATCCGGAGAAAGTGATCTAGTATGTGACTATTACTGGAAGGAAAAGGGAGCCAACTAATCAGAAGGAACATTAACCGAGAATAGGCGATGACGTATGTGACTGTCGTTAAAAGACAAAAAGGTGACATCCAGTGAGGCGAAACGCTTGCGATAACACAAGTTTTATGTTTCAGGTGATATATTCGTCGTAAACACTGGAATTGTCGAGCCGGTTTTACCGCAGAAGTCGTCAGTTCAAGATGGCTACGACATTTTCGCCGTGGACAGCAACAGCTTCGATGAGATCCTTGTCATTCAGAGGTCAGTAAAGCATACAAGATGACATTTACCCGTACTGATGTCATGTCATAAGAATCGTCAGCTCCCCAGATGACGATCTGCATATCGTAGGGAAAGGATTTCTCATACAAAATCATTAATTAGATCAGTAATATATGCCACTCCATAATAATGGCAAGCTCCCCAATAGTGATTCTCGCATTGCTTTGAAAGGTATGTGGAAACACAACGGTAAACATATTCAATATAAGACATTACTTATAATCTACTATAATATAACAATGAATAAATATGCCGTATTAATCAAGCAACGAATGTATACCACTATCAGGAATCAGATGTAGCAAATCCTTCACATTTGTTTACTATCCCAGTATTTTGTTGATGTTTTCACAAAAAAATTTCATTTGTTGCTAAATACACCAAAATTATCTATCATCTGGTATTCGAACACTTCACCTTTTGATTCGTTTCCTGGCGCGCAGCACCAACTGAGCTCGGTATTTCATGAGTTCAGGATAATTAATTAAATCGAGAGCAGACGCGTACGACATACAACTATTCAGTTTTCGATTCGACGTTTGTCATATAGACTTTGTATAAAAAACGAAGCGATATGATTGATTCGGTCGACCGAGTTCTTGTTTATAAGCTCGTTGCTAGGTAACCCCAACGAGTAATACAACGGTAGCTGTGTCTAATGCTGTTACCATTGATTGAAACTTCGATATCGCTTACGGATGCAAGCGGTGTATCTGCTTTAACCGCGAAGGACACCTGGTGCATGGTATCCGGAATAAACCCAATTAGGCCTAAACCACGTTATAAGCTGTCGCCATAACGACAATCTTCAAAACCATATAAATCAAGCGAATAAATTCTTTATAAACTCGCGTTATTCACTTGATTAGAATCGGTGGACGAGCAATTACTCCCTTAGGGCCTACTACTATCGCTGACTGACCCCAGTGTCCGCGATATCAATTAATTGCCGGCCGTGGAATAAACGGAGTATACAATTAACATGCACACAGCGAGGCCCAATAGACATTAGATTACCCTGACTATTCTAATAACGCGATAAGATTACTATGAATGAATAAAGATGAGACCTCGCAAAAATGAAAAGACATCACAATAACAACATTCACGAGTATGCCATGTCTTTTATAACATATTAAAGACATGCGTCTTCTTTCGTGTAATGAAAACATTAGACATTACTAATAGCGTTTGCTTCGGATTATTTTCTCTCAAACTTTATTTTCTATATATCTCAAAGATGACAGTAAAAAGTAAAGGCCCATGTCACATCGGATGTCATGTTTCACGCATGACATCAGGAATGAAACCATTAATTTACCAGGTACCTATTACACCGGATGTCACGTGTCACGCGAGACATGTGGAATGGACACTGTTAATTAATTTGGTTTAATGATATCACAAGAATTCTCGAAGGAGTTTTCATATGGAAAATTATGAAGAGAATTTAATAATACTAGTTGAAAAATCAGAATTAGTGTGGAAACCAAAAGCACATTGATCATAAAGACAAAGATCAAAGATCGAAGAGTCTTAGTTTGGGCGGAAATAGATAAAACATTTCTCACAACAAAAGACCTTCTTGTCCAGACTTGAAGACGTCTTTTTGCGTTTTTTTCTCAAGTTCAATGCAGCAAGAAAACAAAAGTCTTCTGCAGCTTCATCTGATGCAGACATTTCTTGCGATGACACGTGACGCGTGACACATGACATCCGATGTAACATGGGCCTTATGTACAACATTTATACACCGCACGTATCAGCCAAGCCAGGATCTCAGTGCGGTTTACAATGAATGTTTATAAAGGTAAAGGCGAGGTTTCGGTGCTAATTTATAATTAAATATCGTCGCACGTACAACATTGCCCTGTTACATCCCTGAGATATTTTTATAATAAATCATTCCACGACATCTTTCTCAATATTCAAGCACGAAAATCTTGCTCATTTTCTATTGGGGAAGGCGCGGGAAAAAATCCCTGGTTTATGCTGGTTCGAACTAGCAACATCTCGCATGAAAGGCAGCGCTTCTAACCACTACACCACTGGCGCCAACCATGGCAGTTTATAGCAGTTATAATACCGCCGACACTCGCATATCATTGGTGAAAGATAATGTCGCGTATTTACCCATTTTAGAGACGAGTGTACTCCACCAATCGAGGATGGATAATGACTCGGTGCGGATCATCACAAAACAGCCGATCGGCTTGCGATTTCGAACCCGCGACCTTTCGCTTACGAGTCTACCACGCTTACCATTCGACTATCTGTTTCAAATTAAAATAAAAACCGATATCGCTGAACTAATGCATTCTTCATCAAGGTATTGATTGTTTCTTATTCACCCCATATACGTACCCGATTTATAGCGCGATGCGCAAAGATAAATCGTTTTTTGAAGAATAATAATTATACCCAATAATAAGGAGGCATATTGTACAAAAAGTGACACGGTACCTCGCGCCGCAGACAAATGAAGGAGCTCGGGGACATGACTCTCGACATAAACCAACGATTTGACATCCGCCCGTGGGACGCTCAGCCAAACTCAGACCTACAGCAATTCGGTGAGTCTAATTACGAAGTAGGCTATACGTCGCTGTATATGCCAGAAGAAGGTTAATTAGCTTGGCCTTGTTGCTATGGAGTTGTTATTTTGAAATGGCATTTCCGTTTCTTTAAATTTGGATTGCGAGCGTCTTATTGTTTCTAGGGCGCCGTCCATTCTGCTTATATCGTGCTATTTATAGAACAATCTGTTATCATTAATCCTTGTCTCATTCCGACCCTGTCTCCGAAAATCTATCTGAGTTATTAAGATATATGGTTATAAATGCCAATTGGCCCAAGCTGCCCTCACTCCGTGGGATTCTGCTTATAGCGCCAAGAGGGATAATTTCCCTTTAAACGGGAAATAAAAAATACATGTTTTTTGTTGTAGTAGTTGTTGCCGTCGTCGTCGTCGTTGTCGTCGTCGTCATAGTCGATAAAGGGTTTTTATAACTGGGATTCGCAGTTTTTACTCGTAATCAGCATAAAAAAGATGTTCTAATGTTGATGACCTTACTCTGCCAACTTTACCCTGACATCCGGCACCAATCGTCGGTTTCTGGGTCAATTTCGTATAAATAGACTCAATTCTATGGCAGTTCCTCACTCTACACTTTGGGTAATTCAATCAGGATGGCCAACCATATATAAATACGGGCAACTGTCACTACAATTTGATAGCGCCAGTGATTTGCGCGCCTAATTTCAGGTATAATCACGTTTGGATCGTCTTGTGATCGGATTTTGTCGGTCGCTGAATATTCCGATGTGATTACATCGCCTTGATAGTAGCGAATCACGAGCCTTGAGTGCTATATGAAATCTATCTACTTTTGCCGAGTTACTTCTTGGGTATACTATTCCATTCAGACAATGGAACGTCGAAAAGGCGTTCGATTTTAATAGTGATTACCTTGTATGTACCGAGACGCAAGCGTGATGTTTGGGCTGACCAAAAGATCTCGAGACAGGCTTTTTAGGTTGGCACCGCTTTTTAGGTTGGCGCCAGTGGTGTAGTAGTTAGAAGCGTTGCCTTTCGTGCGAGAGGTGGCGAGTTCGAACCGGCAAAAACCAGGGATTTTTTCCCGAGCGTTCCACGATAGAAAATGAGCAAGATTTTCGTGCTTGAATTCGAGAACGATTCGTCGTGAAATGGTTTATCATAGAAATATAATAGGTTTGTAACCTGGCAATGTTGTACGTGCGACTGACATTTAATTATAAACCTCGCCTTTTCCCTTTTTTTCGCACTAATTAGCATCAAAAATGATTATGTACCACGTTAATTAACATTTACTGAAATCCTTATTGGTACGAGGGTTATTACTGTCGGGTGGTAGTATAGTTAGTTATCAGTGAAATTTGTTTTAGAGAGATACGGGCTGTTCTCGTTAAGTATTTTGTTAGATCGAGTGGAATTCGTCCTATGGCAATATCGGCTCATGTACGGTGGTGCGCCAGACGATTGTGTAACCAGAACACACATGAATGTGATGGGGACTTGTCTCGACTAGAGGAGGCGAGTTAACATTTATATGTTTAATGACGATTGCGAGTCGTGCGTGAGAAACTGGCGGGATTGCGGGATATGATCTATAGCCCGAAAGCTGTTCAAGGGTGGCGCGTAGCCAAAGGCCACAGGCTCCTTGTCTGATGGAAAACGGCTGCTTGACCTTTTGATTAAGGTCGAATTGTGTCTCTATAGACATCACTTATTACATTACTGCCACTGATATGTCGGGGCGCAGAGATACGCTTACGTGGGCCGACGATTATTGATACGTAGTAAAAAATAAAACTATTGATGACCATGATGCTGGTCTAAGGTACAGGACACAGAATATAGATGAACTGGTCGCGAAAAGCTGGGCCATTTCACGGTATATATGTAACGAAGTGTTTTTGATTACTTTGATTACTGTATTATACAACTCATCTGCAACGTTTCAGACAACAAGTCGCTGTATTCAGAGTGCGAGACAATAAACGGAGACTTTGTTACGGTGAGATATCGGTCTCTAGAAGATACAACGGTAGATATAGGCTACTTATCGTTACATCAAGATACGACCGTAGATATAGGCTTCGTATCGTTACATCAAGATACGACCGTAGATATAGGCTACTAATTGTTACATCAAGATACGACCGTAGATATAGGCTACTTATTGTTATATCAAGATACGACCGTAGATATAGGCTTCTTATCGTTACATCAAGATACGACCGTAGATATAGGCTACTTATTGTTACATCAAGATACGACCGTAGATATAGGCTTCTTATCGTTACATCAAGATACGACCGTAGATATAGGCTACTTGTTGTTACATCAAGATACGACCGTAGATATAAGCTACTTATTGTTACATCAAGATACGACCGTAGATATAGGCTACTTATCGTTACATCAAGATACGAGCGTAGATATAGGCTTCTTATCGTTACATCAAGATACGACCGTAGATATAGGCTACTAATTCTTACATCAGGATACGACCGTCGTCATCGTCGTCGTCATCATCATCATCATCATTATTATTAATAACGGCGTATGGTTGAAAAAAATAATTGCAATCTATATAGCTGAGACCCATCGTTAGTTGATTGTTCTTTCACCATTATGTAAGGTCTACTATGAAAACTTAAGCGTTAATATGTGTACAACAGGGGAAAAAATGTAATTTACATGCGAGGCACTAAACCTTTTCAATTATATTTATCAATATGGTCTATAAGCATGTTATAAAGTCACAATACCTCGATTTTTACCGCTAGATAACATTTATAGCTCATTACAATGATTCACTAATAATACGAATGGCATTTTGTTTAGAGCTGCACTCAAAAATATTCGATGGTTTTACGAAAAGAAAAGTGCGATAGATCCATTATAACACGAAACACAAAGTGTATTTAGCGTGAATTTTCTATTATAGGGGACCGATACCTGTCTAAATGTGAATTGTATTATTATAAGAACAGTATAATATATTAAAATTTTCGAAATTTCGGGGCATAGCCACAAAATGTCACACCATGCTTGTGAATTCTACGTACGTATAACTAATTGTACGACAGATTCACGAACCGAATCTGCGGCGAAGACGTCGGTGCCTACGAATGGTCATAGCTATCGTCGCGTTAGTCGCCATCACGGGAATCGTGCTCGGAATCACGCTACCGCTCGTGAAGAGATGACGTCACCACATCGTGTGTACGACACGAATTCCAGGATAAATTGTCCGCGACTCTTCCACGAAACTTCTACGAATCGAAAGGAGACCAACGATACCTCGATGTAGGATATACATACGAGTGACAGCGCGAACATTGGACATTCTTTACTAAAATCGAGCTACTCCGGGCAATTCGGAATTGCTGGCTCGATCAAAAACAGTTGCCAGTGAAAACTAATTCAACGCTCATACTGTGAACAACGTTACATCATATCGTGATATCTTCATTCAATCGACAGCGGTGTCACGAATACAGCTGCTCAATCAACACTGCAGAAGAAATGTTTCTTAGCAACCATTTCTTGTTGACAAATGTGTATTGCCGTGTGCCGTGTTAGAAATGTAGCAAGATACCAAATGAACAAACGACAGCTTTTAATCTTAACCCTGGCAACGATCAGCATAGACTTCCATACAAAGGACCGTTAACGTCACCTGATACAGTATGCTTGTATGCAAAATCTTGTGTCAATTCTTACCGTAGCCTTAAAGATGTCGATTTTTGCAACAATAAGAAACAAGAACTTCGATAACATTGTTAGAAGGCAAACGTTTCATCCTTTAACAATTAAGGCTGAACGGTTTAAAGCGACACCCGACGTCGACAGTTGACGCCATGTTTGTTGATACAACGTCAAAGTTCCCGTTTGAACATTACTATATAGAAAATGACCTCGCGCTTTCCCGGGAAACTTTAGTCAGTGTTCATAAGGGATATCAGTTGTAGCTTTACACTATAAATGCCAAAAATGTACGTATACTCTGCCCGCCCCGCCTGTTTGAGACGTGCTTATATATTCTGAATTTCGGGTTTCGAAAATGTATTCGACATATACACATATAAACAGCACGTTCGATGAAACGTTGGGCCCGACCTATACACAGCACCGCCTTACATAGTTCGAATTACGCTACGTCAAAAATCTAAGTGGCCAAGATAATATTCTTGTGCATACAAAACCCGCTGGTCGGGAAAACTTTAAAGAGTTGTTTCCATTGATAATCGAGGTAGTGACAGCATTGTAAAGATTATTATATTGTTGTTATTATCCGGAAGATCTCCGCAGAATTACAAACTCTCCGCCCGCGCTGGCCTTCAGACACGAGACTGATAATGAGGAACGTTCTGCAGGAGACGTTAGAGCGACGGGTAATGGACCCAAAAGACACGTGATCGGCAAACATTTTGCTAGAGCTGATGGAAGCTGGTGTCTCAGTGAACTACCCACAGATGTTTGTTTGCGCACCCTGCGAGATATGCCTTCCGGAACACCTCGCTGGACGCCATAGATTTAGCATTATTTATCGACATCATATCGTGCCTAATGCAAATCTTAATTGAAAAATACTTGGCGGTACATGAAAACTAGTTGATCAATTTAAACCAAGAGAAGGTCTTCCAAATAAACAAAAAAAAACAAAAATCGTGTAGGTCGATATATATGTCTTCGTGCGTTTAAACGTTAATGGTACGTGGCTCTCCTTAAAACACACAGCGCAATTGCTACAGGACATATCAGCGGAAAAAATATACTACGCTATTGATACTGGCCATGTCAGCAAAGAGCTACACCGTGCAATTGATACAGAACATATCAGCGAATAGTAACACTGCTCCATCGATGCTGGACATATCAGCGAAGAGCTACACTGCGTCATCGATACTGGACATATCAGCGAAGAGCTACACTGCGTCATCGATACTGGACATATCAGCGAAGAGCTACACTGCGCCATTGCTCGAGATCGAGGCGAATTTCTTTGTAATAAAACACGATCTTTTAAATAGAACGAATTATCTCTATAGAGCAGGACAAGATTGCATTGAAATGAACAGACCTTAAATCCTAGGTCGCTTCTAAAATGACTTTCACACTCTGCGAGGTTTTTCTGAAATAAATCAACAATAAATAGAGATGTAGTCTACGACTGGCTTCTTTTTAACTGTTGCTCAAGGTATAATAATACAAGCATGTTTTAATACAAAATTTGAGTTTATAACGTGTTCGATTTTCATTCAATAAAATTAGCTTGGATCTTATGAAGTATTTTATAGCGTCACTTTCACGCTTTTCGTTGATGCAGATGTTTCGAATGTTAGTGTCGACATGTACGTTGGATGCACCAGTCTCACTACTACTACAATAACAACATATACTGCCACCTTTCACGTTTAACCCTTACAAATCTAATCGCTATATCACACACACTAAAAACCCGTTATTCGCAGCTATTTATGGATTGAAATAAGTAACGTCCAGCGTGATAGATCGGGGTCTTCCCAATATATCCCTTCCCAGTATATCCCTAGTACTTAAGATCACAATTTTCATCCCACTTTATCCCCTGATATTTTTTTCCCATAATATCCCCTACTTAATCACCTTAATTACCTACTTAATCTCTATATCATAATCTTTATATACAGAAATACACACAATATATCTATTCTAGATGTAATAAATGGCCAACTCTATTAAGATATGAAATAATGTCACTCTTTCCATCAGCATACCGTTTCTCCATTTCTTCGAGTCGCTGGGCGTAGGGTTAGGGTT
>WURV02179521.1:0-13431 GCA_011762755.2 Epimenia babai
TCCTTCTCGGTGCAATAGCACTCCAATCCTCTGTATACATCAAACCATTGCGTATTTTATATTACTAGTTAACGTGGAATATCTCATTAAGAATTACTTACGTTCATTTATTATGTTTATTAATAAATTATGCATTAACTGCTGTCTGCTGATCATTTTATTGGATTGTCGCGAAGTCATGGTGAAATAATATGACCCCCAAATCAACCCTGCATCGTGAACTGTCGGTTATGTTTTATTATTAAACAAACTAACGTCACTTCTTACATTTTATATTGAGATGTGGATTGCTATATATACGAAAAGTATTCATATTCAAGTATGCTTCATACATGTAAACCCGACAATATATGTTCGTAGGTGATGAAGTATTTTTGTACTCAACGAAGTATATTTGTACTTGATAAAGTATATTTGTACCCGACTAAGTATATTTGTACTCGACGAAGTATATTTGTACTCAATGAAGTGCATTTGTACTCGACGAAGTATATTTGCACTATACAAAGTATATTTGTACTCGACAAAGTATATTTGTACTTGACGAAGTACATTGGTTCTCGAGGAAGTATATTTGTACGTAACGAAGTATATTTGTTCTGTTCTCGATGAAGAATATTTGTACTTTACAAAGTATATTTGGACGCGACGAAGTATATTTGTACTCGACGAAGTATATTTGTACTCAGTGAAGTATATTTGTACTCAATGAAGTATAATTGCATTATACAAAGTATATTGTACTTGACGAAGTATATTTGTTCTCGATGAAGAATATTTGTACTCAGCGACGGAAACTGGTATAGTAATCCATAACTGTAGTCAATAAGTTGTTACCTGGACTTTTCGTATAATACATTTTTTATCTTAACTTTACGTTATGTTTAACATGTTTTAGTGAACAGTAACCGGGGTAACGAAGCCTTTTAATCACAAAACAACAGATTTGAAAACTTCATTGACCCTTCCAGCTTGAATCATTTCCATCATTGCACTCAGTGTATGTTATTTGTAGATATTTCAGCGCTTTGAGGGTTAATATTTCAATATTTCATCATTACCCTCAGTTACCTCGCCTAGAAACTAAATTTTGTCTAACTCATGTCACTTTTATAAAAATCTAAGAATAATGTACAATCAATATAATTACATTGTGTACAGGGGGGGGGGGGTAACTACAACCTATTTTTAACCACTGCTGCCAAAATATGTACAGTCAATATAATTATATTTTATGGCGGGGGGGGGGGGTAACTGCAGCCCATGACCTGACTTAATTAATCAATATGGAGCAAGCGGTCCTTGGGTTAATTAAATATCAACTTATGATACTATATCCTAAATCTGAATACTAAGCCTATACTCTAATATATACTTACTCATTTTAGAAAAATAAACCTAGGATTTATAGCAATTTGAAGACATACCTGCATTAGTTGGATGCATACGGTTCACAATTTGTGAGCGGTTTGACCGAATGGCCCGTGGCCCGCAGAAGATTCCTCGGGTCTGTTACTGTATTAACTTAACCTATTGAACTATGTAATAGGACAATATAATTAATGAAATTGTTAAACAACTACTGACGTGCTACATAACAATTCACTTGCTGTATGGTTCCATATGCAATAAAACGAGTCAATCACTTCTTGCCTGCTCTATTCGCGTGTATTATCACTCTTATTTCCCAATTTAGCAATCAATCAATTTATAATTTTAAGACTTCGTTTTTGTAGTCACTCATAGTAAGGATACCACTATACAAAGAGCATTGAAATTACTTAGTTACTATATTTTTTTTTATTAGTAATTCACTAATGTCACTTTTTAATTACTTGCTTTATTTTTCATTTTAATTAATTGCTTATTATATTTTTTATTCCATTTACTTTTTAGCTCACCTGAGCTTAAGCTCGGTGAGCTTTTTTGATCGGAGTTTGTCCGTCGTCCGTCCATCAATCCGTACATCCAATGTTAACATTTTCTTGAATAATCTTCTCCAGAACCGCCTATCGCGGAGGTCTGCCATTTGACAGATATTGTGCTATGGATGATCTCTTATAGATTTGTTCATGGTGTTATCATTGCCGCAAGGGAAGGTAACTTATGCTGATGTTCATATTTTTTCTACAAAAATCATCTCAGGAACCGCTTATCGCAGAGGTCTGCTATTTAGCTGATATTGTCTTTGGGTTGGTCTCTTCTAGATTTGTTCATGGTATCGTTATTTCACCCAAGGGAAGGGATGGGATGTTCGTATTTTTTCTTAAAAATCGTCTCAAGAACCGCGTATCGCAGGGGTCTGCCATTTTGCAGATATTGTCCTTGGGTTAGTATCTTTTAGATTTGTTCAGCATCTCGCCATGGGAGCAAGGGGGGGGGGTGATTTTTAACGAATTTTTAATTTTAAAATTCTAATCTCCATGTCACCTTAGTGCGAAGGTCTGCCATTTGTCAGATAATCAGATTTGTTTAGGGCATCTCTGTTTTGGCAATTTGATGTGATTTCAGCCTAGGGCTTTTCCCATAGATCTGTATTTTCTTGTTTTAGTGTCGCAATGGGTATTGTCGGGTCTCTTTGGCCTCTTGTCTTTTTTCAGTATCGTAATACTTACTATCTACCGTTTACTTTTTTTCGCTGGGTGTGGATTAAAAACACCATTCTTTACCCTATTTTCATTTCAATTGTTACTGGGTATGGATTGAAAGACCACCTTTCACAATCGAATTTTTTACTCTTGTCACTAGGAAGGGATTGAAGGACCACCTTTCACAATCAAATTTTTTACTTGTGTCACTAGGAAGGGGTTGAAAGACACGGTTTCACAATCAAATTTTAATTTTTGTCACTGGGACGGGATTGAAAGACCACCTTACACAATCAAATTTTTTACCTTAGTCACTAGGAAAGGATTGAAAGACCACCTTTCACAACCAATTATTTTACTTTTGTCGCTAGAAAAAGATTGAAAGACTTCCACAATCAATTTTTTTACTTTTATCACTAGGAAGAGATTGAAAGACCACCTTTCACAATCCCTTTCGTAACTCACCGGTGTGGAAGGTGGATTCAAAACCCGCAATTCATAATACCGCACTTTACCTGCTGACCGGTTAGTTACAAGTACCAGATGTGACATACTGAGACATTACCGTACCGCTAGTACCTATTATCAGTACCGATAGACACTACCGGTTAATTTGTATCAAAAGCTTTCCTTCTTATCGGATCCGAACTCGCGCCTATTCAATAACAATCCGGTGTACTGATAACATAACTGCATGTCAGATTTCCGCCTGTGTAGCTAGGGCTTCTGTCCCTCACCCCAACCTAAATATTAATATTCCCGGTAATTTTATCGCATTAACATAATGAGCTGTTCCGTTATTGTTATTTATATTAATCAAAAATTCCCATCGTCGAAATTCCGTTGGCGTCGTCTATAACGAATAATTATGCGCGGTGCTTTCATCCGGGATTACGGGAAAGTAGTGTGGCGTGTATCTACGTATCAATTGATGTCGCTTGTCAAATAACGATATAGGCCTACTACGTCATTACGGTGAGTAGTTCTTTATCACAGAATGTAGTTCCGTGCCCATAGATACAATGGAAAATCCCAATCGGCATTTCTAAATAAGAAAATAGGATGTTAAGTAGGATTTCCACCAATCACGGTGACTTCGATTTTATCTCACCACGAGGTGGGAATCGTATATGATTGTATCTAAAGCTTAATAAAACGGTGATCACATTTTGATAAAAAAGGCTACACTGTCCCTCTACTTAACTATGGTTTACTAATAACATTTCAAGCGATGACACGTAATTTAATTCATTACTGATAAAAAAGACTATGACTGGGCATTATATTAAAAGGAATATTATAATAACCATAAGTAAGAGATACTGCTAATCATATTAACCCGGCTATACTGTTAACAGGGTTAACAACCTCGTGCAATGAATGGGTATAGATATGAGATATTATATTATCGACAACAATTAAAGAAAACGTATGGTGAGTAAAGATAATATAGGGTGATATACAACGGAAGACAATATTTATTTGACCGTAGACAATGCGGATGCCTTTATATTTCAAAAAGCGCTTCGGGTTCAACGTCATATCCCGAGTTTTGAAATGCGTGATATGTCGAGTATATATATATATATATATATCCTATCAATTTTAACTATTTCAGCGTTGATAAACGAGGGCTAAGTGCCTCGAGCGATCGATTTTTGCGCCCGGCACCGCCCCATACGACGCTTCTCTGAACGCGTAGCTCGACTCGTTTCAGATGACTAGTTCTATACAATACATCCTGTGCGCACGTCATCCAAATCTCCCCAGCTTTGGCCACATTCCAGTTAATGGCGTTTGATAAGTGTCGAACGAAACCGGTTCACTACTGTAAACTAAGCACCTAACAAGTAACAACAAGAACGACGTTTCTCATTGCTCTCTCATGTAAATAAAACTGATCTGCTGTTCGGTTAGAAAGGAACTGCGGCATAGAGATGAAGGTTCTTGCCCTTTTGGGAGTTTTCGCCATCATCTACGTCAATGGTATGTCTATGGATACAATATAGACACTTTCTTAAACTACGTCTCCTGATTTGGTCTGCGTATCCAAACTTGAGAGATAAGCATTCAATAACGTTTAGTAACAGTTACACAAATAACTCAATCAGATGTATAGGTCTCATCAGAGGAATATAAGCAAATTAAGTGGTTACACCCTTATGGCTCACATATGGCTTCACCTTAAATGAAGATTTCACCTGATGAAGAATGTTTTAACATTCGAAAGCTTGTGATCTATATCTCCGCAGTGATCCATAAAGGTGTTACAACTTAATTTGCTTATATTTTAACTGACTCACACGGCTACCGCAATGAGTTCTAATCTCAGAGGAATAGGTATTTTATTTTCTGTGCATTTCTCTCCAGCTATTCATAGAACCACATTGGCTCCACCCATTACCACCAGTTTTATACATACGTAGTTTCATATGAGATTTCAAATTACCATTCATAATAGTGTCGTGATTGGTCTTCGACTAAAGAGGCCAAATTCCTTTAATATTATTTAAATTAAATTACAATTTGGGGCAAATTTTGCGATAAGTTTTTAACAGAACAAAATGTGTACTGTTTAACTTCTATATTGAACGGCATTTAACTGTACGAAGAAATGGTTTACGTTATGCAATAATATAGAACGAAAGATGTAATATATACCCTATCAAAGAGTGGGTAACCGCACCTGAAACAATACCATCAACACTGTTATACATGATATACATATTATTTATAACAGGCAACCGTCTCGAATGTAGACATGACTCGTTCAAGACGTGCTTTGCCGGAATTCCCTCGAATTTTTTCGCGTTGAACGCGTCGTCAATAACAACCGAAGCCCTTGATACAGGATGCGCGTAAGGATTCAGCTAAGATTAATTAGCGATAAGGGAAATAACGAAGAGTAAAACTTTCTGGACTAACGCACGGAGTTACGAAATTAAAAGTAATAATCTACTAATTTAAATGAAAATTTAAATTTGAAATTTGGTGATCTTCGCAATCTACTAAGCTTTATTAAACAAAATTCTAAATTTGTACAGAATGTCAGTTCCATTCAACCATCACGATCATTCCTTTTTAACGCCGGGGTAATTAAAGGTTAAATGTTAGCTTTACCGTCATGTACAATTGAACATTAATCCTGTAACCTCGGAGATCAAAGTGAACATTTTAACCAGGTTGCTCACTGAAACGGAAGAATGTGTCGTGAAATTTATCGAACAATGTCACAAAGATATTTCCAACATGTGGAAGGCTACCGCTGCAGGAATGCAATTTCTCTGCCAGCAACCACGACAAGGTTCGTTTTCTGCATACCATCAAAAACGTATCCATTTATTTGTTCATTTGACGCATCTTAGTAGCTATATGCTATATCATTTGATGTATGTTTCGTATGCGAAAGTTTATATTTCGTATTTCTGCGAGGACAGGAGATAAATTTCCGTGTTATCCCCCTTGCCAAAAAGGTGAAGACATATCCGGATTATCTCCCATACTACAAAAATTTGGACACTTCTGAGCGATAATCGTGAGTCCACATGAAAAACAAACAAACGGTGGAATTTATTTATCCATTATTTATTTTTTAACATGGCTTACATTTGGGCTAAGACCTAGCTATGTAAATAATGTCAGCCTAGATCATGCCTATCCGTCTATTTAGATCTTC
This sequence comes from Epimenia babai, assembly GCA_011762755.2. NCBI lineage: Eukaryota > Metazoa > Mollusca > Solenogastres > Cavibelonia > Epimeniidae > Epimenia > Epimenia babai. The sequence goes on from WURV02179521.1 coordinate 6,265, forward strand.
TGACGTTAAATGGCGACAACTTGGTTTACTAAGTAATGTGAAACATGTACTCTTCTCTCGTCAACAAGACCCAATCTCTTCAGCAAACCGATTACATTTGTATTCATACTGTCTTATACATAAATTAAATTTTAGTGTATTGGATGGAGGATCCTAAGAGGTTTTCAATAGTATATTATTCAGTGAAAATTGTCTGCCTCATATCGGGTTATCTCCCTTAGTGCAACACCCTTGTTCTGTTAGATATAAATGGTTACCTCCCCTTTTAACGATTCAGTCAATGAACTCAAAACTATTTTCCCCTTCTTTCCTGCAGGTATGTTAGCTACAATCCAGTGCACTTTGCAAGACAAAGCCAGTCTGCAGCTATGTGTCCAGAAAACTATCATGGCATCAAGTCGCTACTTACGTACACAACATCCAGGCACGATATCTCAGCGCAAACAGGACATGTGCAAGTGCGTATATGAATGATACACATAATTTGATAAACACTTTGGATAGGGCCTTTAGTTAACCCTTACGACTCTGTCGTCACCGAATTGTATTGCTATAGTAATGCATTGTACAGTTGTCAGTGCGGTAAGGGTTAGCGACTTCCACCCAATTCAAACCACACACATGCACACAGTTAGGATTCACCCTTCAGAAATGGCTCGTCAGCCACGGTTAAGGCAATCATTGTAGAAAAAGGCAAATACCTATATAATAACCAGTCATTTGTGTAGCCTTCATAACCAAGATATCATGTTCTTGCGTGATACTCAGAGAGACATGTGAAAGAACCTTTATTTCTTGGTAAAAGAGCCAGACAGATATATTTACTTGGTACTATGCCCCTATTATTTAACAATGTCTAAACTTTCTATTAATTCTTGTGAAACTTGTGTTTCTCTCAGTCAAATGGAAAACTAGCATGCACCATAGAAACTTAAAATGTATATAACATCTATTGTACTGTATATATAAAATCTGGCGACATTGTTTTCCAATTGTTTGAACATTCAATCCCCACCTCGGATCTAAGGCAAGGAACAGAAGAATGTCATCGACTTAATTCTATTTATTCTAACTTGTAAGTGGCTAATCCATAAGTTGACTAACTCATGTGTTAGCTAAAACAGGAAAAGTGGCACTCATCGTCATATTACAAATGGCTTTGTTAGCGTGCATGATTGAGTATCTGGTTGACAAATGCATTGTGGACAAACAGTTCGATGAAGAACGTGGAGAGCTGCATGGTGAATGTAGAGAAACACGACTGCGGGGAGAAAGCAGCTGTCATTTTCTCGGGTTACCTCGATCGTATACGCGGTGTCATGGAGGCAGCCATGGGCTGTAACAAACTCGGTATATTTACTAAATAACACTTTTGTTTTTTTTAGAAACTGCATCAGTTGCATTATACAATTTTATAGCACTCCCTTATGGAGAGACATTGAATCATGTCATGTTAGAAATCTCTGTCGAGACTTCTTTAGGGGTCCTGAATCGACTGCCAATGCTCTGTACAAGGTGCTTGCATGCCTCCTACTTTTTTCCGTGTATTTCATGTGCATTTTCACCCATCTAGACAGTCGATGGTATTTTTTTCTTTACTAAAGAAATTTACAGTTTACATAGGGTAAATTTATAGTTTACAGAGGGCAATGGACGGTGTATATAATAGGCATGCTTGTAGTTAAGATAGTCTTTTTGCAACCATCTTAAAATAATAGTTATAATAATGATAGTAATAATTTGTTTCTGGAAACATTGAATGATGATTACAGCTCTCTATTGTTAGATATATTTGATTTTCTGTCCATTGCTCATCATATCTAATGTTTGTACTGTAAGACATACTTAGGGGAAGGAGTTAGTCGAGTGGTAGGAACATCGGACTCGTAACCGAAAGGTCGCGGGTTCGAAATTTCCCGCTAGTTGACTTTTCTGCGGTGATCCTCAGCAAGTCATTTATCCCCGATTGCTGGAGTAAACCCGTCTCAAAAATGGGTAGATGCTCGATATTATTCGTGGCGGGGTGATATGTGAGTATCGAAGGTATTGTATATGCAATGAATAGCTGCCAATAATATCTCATTGTAAACCGCATCTGAGATGCTTTATTGGCTGATACTTGCGGTCTATAAATGTTGTACTTCACCTTTAATAATAATCTTCTCGTAAGAATGTAATGTATAATTTTTTCGTATGGTGCATCTATCAGTATGGACATACTCTCGGGTCTATTTTATACATAAAACAGGTTAAATATCAACAAAATAACAAAAAAGAGAGTGAGAATACCTTTAAAATTCATTACGCCATGAAAGGACACAAAGTGAATTTGCTGTCAGAATAAAATTGTGAGACCGGCATAGGCGAAATACGAGAGAATTAACAAAAAAAATTATATTGATGTATCAATTCCAAAAAATTGAAATAATGATGTCGTAATTAAGTTGTATCTTTATATTTATTCGTATTACGTCTGCTAACGTTATTTTGCGAAACCGCAGTAAACACAATTGTAAGTAGCAAGGTATGGGGAGACTACTGATATTGTTAGATAAGATAACAATATTCTCAAGTAATCTCCCTTACCCCATTAATCAACCCATTACTTTTAAGTTATAGTTAATAACTATCACTAAAGAAAGTAATCGTAAAAGCGTAACCAGATTTCGATTACCGCATAATGTTAATTATGCATCACCTCCACCAAACGCATAGGTTGTCTATCTATCCATCTGTCCGTCTGTAAGTGACAAATTTCACGTGAAAAGAACGGATTTGCACAAAATTTTATGGGAAGGTCAAGAATCGACCAATAAACATATGAATGAATATATGAATGAATAGATGAGTGAACATATGAGAAAACATATGAATGAACAAATGAGTGAACATATGGATGAGCATATGACTAGATTTAGGTGCACAGGATGACCATTTCGATCGTGGAATTACGGTATTTCTCAATTCTTTACATCATTACATGATTTGTAGTCTCTACCATCATCATATCTTGTATCTTTTGTATCAACACATCCAGCAATGGAAGCCACTTTCATTTTTCATTTAGCTTCCCGAAATCAATCATTTTTGAAAATTGCTCTAACCCACATGTTCAAGGACCTCATTTCTATAAAAAAATAGAATGCAGACAAGCTGGAGGAATGTTAGACAAACCTGGCTAGGAATTAAGTAAAAACTACATTTAACACGACTGATATCAAGAATGTCATAGCCACCTTCACAAGACATTGTGTTCCTCTTGAATAAGCATCTGTACTCAATTACGCTTCTTCTATACACTGCATCAGTCTTTACTCAGGTAGTAGCCTGTAGTCACTAGGAATACTAATAAAACACCAAACTTGATGCAATAAAAAATGGCATTAAACGCATAAAAATAAGAGATAGGCCTCTTCAGCGAGAGTAAAAAGTGTATTAGTAAAATGAATGTATATTTGGAAAGAAGAGTAAGCAAGACATAAAAGAGAAATTATAAGATATAAAATAAAGAAAATGTAGACGTTAGCGTGGCACAAATGGTCTAATAGTTGTAAGTGTGGCACCAATGACGTAATAGGTGGAAGCTTGGTTTTTCATGCCCGAGGTTGCGAGTGGAAGTAGCGCATACTTTAATAACAGGATTATCATGTTTTGATATACTCCATACAGTTAAATAAATACCGTAAGTCATATGTATTTCTATAGACATTTGTGCGAATAATTGAATTAATACCTCGCTGTTATTTGTTCCAATATGAAATGAAATATATTTCATTAAAGTGCACTAAATTTGCTTGGCTGTCAAACGCTCTTCACACGAGTAAAAAACTCCAATATCCAAAACATAAATGACGGAGAGTGACCATGAGACAACGCATCAAACTTTGACAGACTTGCTGCTATCTCGTTTAAACCGATAGAAAGGCAGGATTATTGCGCAAGCATATTCACGTACAACTCTCCCACCTAATGTGGTATGGCCCACTGGCAACGTACTTGCTGCCCAAGTGGACCTGGATGCGTGTATGTATGAATACTGAATGGGTGTATATATGGGCTGACCAGAAAAATCGTTGCGCGAGAAATGTTTGCCTTTTGTACTGACGAGACAATATTTCTTTAAAGTACGGCTGACATTGTTGTCTCTGTTATAGATACAAGGTATACCGGCTGTGGATAAAGAATGTTGTTATATGACAGGGAATTTAGTTAAATGATTACGAATGTTGTTATATGACAACAAATTTAGTTAAATGACTAAGAATATAGTTATATGACAAAGAATGTAGTAATATGATAGAGTCTAGTTATCTGTATGTTATGGCGATAGATTTGTGTCACAAAGCTCATATAACATATAAGAGTCTCCTCTAGTAGACATTAGGGGCATGTGGGCGACATGGTAAAGTTCATCGTGTTAAACTGTATGTCAATAATGCAGCATTCAGTATGTACAAAAATCACACTACACACATTGTTTTTGAAATATTTATTCAATACATAAAAGTTATTAAGACTGGATGGCACATATTCTGGAAGGGCCAGAGTTAATTCCACTCAGCATTATGTTCTCTCTCTATCGACAGTTTTATGTTGAAGTACTTCTTTTATCGACTCTACTCTAACATAGAAATACACTGAAAAGTACGAGTTAGTAAGAACTTCTTGTCTTAATTATTATCAAAAAGAACTCGCACTTTAGCTTCTTATTAATCAATATCTTTAAATTCTCCACACAGCAGTATTATTGATGGGCATAATATGGAATAATTGCAACTTGTTGACAATCTAACTAGACGATAGCTAAACGGTGCAATGCAGTTAAGAAAAACTTCGAAGTAAAAGATAAGAAACTTTGATGTAAAAGAAGAATGACTGGCATATTCCCGTTGCGTTATGTCAATTTTATAGACTTTACGCGAACTTTCCGAACTTTCCAGTTGGATGAAGTTATTCGTAAGTACAAAATTTCGTCAATCAAATACCATGTTTACATCATCCGTTTGTTCGAGAACTTCCAGTCGTGTATTATGTGTATTATGTGTATTACGTGTATTATGTGTATTTATGTGATGATGCCGATGCAACAGTGTGGGTAATAACTGACAATGGCGAAACATTACGGGATGTGTAATTTACACTGTCTATAACAAAAATAAACTAAATGAACTCGCTTAATTCAAGAGGAACTAACTTATATCAGAAATGAAATGTAAAGAACCAACATGCACTTGATTCTGTCGCAGATTCACGTGCATCTTATCGACTCCTACCTTTTTAATGAAAATCGTGAGGTAAGGACTATATAAACATTTATCGGGCTTATATCGAATATCACAATTCACATATACAATAGGGATTTTATTTGTTCCGTTGCACACACTAATGGACTGTACGTAATTATCGAATGTGTTTCGCCAGTACAATGGTCCCCCACTCCCATTTACCCACCCATCTAACCCGTACCCACAACTTCAAATGACTACGTGTTCCTGCATCCGATTTGATGAACTTCATTTCCATGATATCGTCATAAGTCACGTGGTTCGTATTGACATTCCGACTTCCTGTCAATGAGCTATTCATCAAACTAACAGCCTCGTTCCTGTTCCATTGATCTCTGAACTCAACCGGTTGCCTGGCAACGCCACGACACAAAGGCTGCTACGCTATTTCAGTTGTGCACTGAATTTTATTGCTGCAGAAGTGTACGACATACCCCGCTGTTGAAGCAGACAATTTAATGTAATATCAAGTTGCTTTAAGTGGTCTGACTCAATTAAAAAGGCAAGGTTTTAGTGTCACTTTATTGATGGTAGTAAATTCCATTCGAGGATACAATCCTGTCATACTATACTCTTATTAGAATAGATGTAAAATACAATAATCCATTTCAATCTGACTATAATAATAATAAAAACAATAACACAAATGATAATATATAGGTTATGTTTATACCACTCTATACCATGGTGACATGCTCTTAGAGCGGTTCGCAGTGATAAAGTGCGACAAAAGGAGTTAATCAAAGGAAAGGAAGCAAAATGTTAGCAATACCAGCCAGTTAACGCGACACAGTAAAGAGATAAGTTTTGAGACGTTCCTTGAAAGTAGAGAACGTCCATAGGGTTCTAATCTGGAGGGGAAGATTATTCCATAAGGTGGGACCCGCATAATGAAAGCAACGGTTACAAGTCGTAGTAAGGCAACATCTGCTGACAGTGACTAATTAGCTGATTTGAGCTAATGGGAGGGAGCATGAACAGAATGAAATTGTTAATGGATGGATGAGTATTTAACAGCATTTTTAATATTCAAGAAAGAAAATCCTGCGCAACTTGGGATAAAATCTCTGGTTTGTTTATCTTTTTTTGCGTGAAAAACCGTGTTTCTAAACACTGCCTTACTAAGGCGGAAAGTTGAATTATCAAGCAACAATTCAATAATCCAGTCAATAGTGACATTTTACGTGCCATCCTCAATAAGGTTGTTAATATATCACAAATTATGATTATATGTCTCCCTACTTAACTGCACAAATGGCACCGACAATGCTTATATTTCATCAACAGTTTAAAAATTCGTTGTTCTTACCTGCTCATGGATGAGGGCTTTTTCATCAAAATGCACCAAGCTTATTCGTTGTCCTGCACGCGTCTGTAATGAGAAAAATAATCATAATAATAATATGCACATGCAGTGAGTTGCCTCCACCAGAGTTGGGGAATAACATTTAAAGGTAACAATTTGCTTATTTAACCAACCGTATCAATTTCACAGAGCTAATATGGACGCTGTAATTTGATCTCTCAATAGGTTACTTTTTTAGACTCATGTTATAAAACCTGCTCATTCATAGGTGACTTTCTCTCTCGAAAGAGTAACATAACTAACTTCGCTTGTACTTAGCCTATGTGGATTGTGGACAAAAGCAATTGAGATAAAGTCCCTTGCGTGAGGGTGCAACAGAAAAACTAATGATATTGCCCGGAGTTGAAACATTTGGTTCATATGTAGGCACACTAACATCTGAGTTATATCAGTTCTCATAAACTATTCTGTATAGTATCATAGTCAAGTTCTGACAGGCGGTAATTTTATAGTGCAATACTATGTAATTTTCTTATATTTTGTGTTTTTCGTGTTTTTCTAATCTGTGCTGTAATA
>WURV02179532.1:0-29943 GCA_011762755.2 Epimenia babai
CCGAAACGCTCATCCACGCGTATGTCACCTCGCGTCTCGACAACGCCAACGCTCTTCTTTACAACATCCCGAGCTACATACTCCGTCGCCTGCAGGTTGTACAGAATGCTGCTGCTCGCCTCGTCACCGAGACCCACAAATACGACCACATCACGCCCTCTCTTCAGGCCCTACACTGGCTCCCGGTGCAGCAGCGGGATTATACGGCTTTTACTATGCCCTCCGGCGACCTAACACCTTTAACAAAAGAGCTGGAATCCTGGGACTTTTATTACGCGCCTAGGTGTTACACCTGCAAACGTGGGTCGTTCACTATGCGGTGTGGGATCTTGGAACGTTTACTAGGTTATATGGGAGCACACATTTATAGTAACAAGTCGTATTTATTTAGTACTCGATATTTATTGTATTCAACATTCATCATGGAATACAACGGTATACACAGTGAGGATGATTATTAAGTGGAATATCAAGTTTTGGGATATTTTTGCCGTTATTTATTTGTAGCAGTGCAACCTTTGCACATGCTTCCTCATTCTGAAACAAATTTTTTACTTCGAAAATATTTGGATGTGATTTGATGGCTTGACGTTTTAGTCTGTGATGATATCCTTCAAAAAGATTGTTTGTTCCAGCATTTCTAATTTGAAATTGGTTTTAAATTGAGAGTGGAAAGTTTCCTTTTATCCATGTTTTGTAAAAATATTCACACCCAGAAAACTGTATTATCGGCATTAGTACGGGTCTTATTATAACTGTGTCCTTCGTACAGCAATTTCTTTCCTAAACATTTACTGTCTATGAATTCCACGATAGTCATATGCCATCGTATAAGCCGAGGGCGCACCTTTGCGAACGTGTTCGCTCAGAACATTGGGCTTAGCCCGTCTACTAACACCGACCGCGCGTGCGGCTCATTCTTTAGAAATGTGTCTCTTTTACTAGGCGTTTATTCACACCTTTGGTGATCACTCGACATCGTGGGTCGTTTACTAGTTTTTAGACATAGTAGAAGCCGTATATACCGAATGGTGTAGGCCCATGGCAGTAATTGGTTTTTACAGGATGTTTATAGAAGGACTCATTCCCTCTGACGCGGCTGTGTGTCTAATGCTGATGCACTATCTTTTGTGATGTTGTGTGACGGCACCGTGAATAATCATCATCCAGTATGAATGACTATTAATTAATTTTTATTGTGACATTGATATGTGAAGATGATTGTTTTTTATCATGCATACAAATTTCTGTTTTTACTTTCACTTTATCACGTAATACTCACAATTTCAGCAACGTATCAGTATCCAATTGTCTGGTCCAAAAACGTGGTGTCTGCCCACTTCTCAGCTCAGGCCTAGTTGATCTGGCTTTTTACAAAGCTCCCTCTATACCAGAAGAAAGAGGTATTTGGCAAGTTTGTAGACATTATGGTCATGTATAATTTCATGGAATGTGCAGAATTTTACTTTAAAGAGTGAACGGTACAAAGTCCCTAACAGAACAGTGAAAAAAATTGTGGCTTCTCCAAAATAGGCCAGGGACACTGGAATAAAATTTCTATTAAAGATTGTAATCTATGCATAATATATATTATTATTTTCTGTAATATTTAGAGAGGATTTTGAATGGGGTATAACTCAAGTTTAGATTTATTAGCCTCATTATTCTCTATAAAAAATAGAAGAAAAGACATTACTAGCACCATTTAACCCTTAGCACGCTGTTGTCACAGAGTGGTATTGCTATAGTAATGCGATATACAGATGTCAGTGTGGTAAGGGTTAAGATGAATAATACAATATTCTCCTGCCAGACACTTCTGTATATAGTATATGGACATTCTTCATCAGTAAGAACTTTTTAAAAAGTTTTTTGTAAATTTAATGCAAATCATTTTGAAATGTGTGGGCTTACTTTGAGTTAGCCTGTTACATTATTGCTTCAGTTTGAATTTTTCCTCTAATAGTAATGGCAAATCAATTTTTATTGTTGCTTGTCCTCAGATAAGAGTGACACGTGGAGCTGGCGTGTCAGGCATGCCGCGATTCGGTCTCTGGTAATGATCTACCATAGCCTTTCCGGAGATGTGAACAAAGATGGCTTACGCAGTGTTGCCTGGCAGGCCATCATCCAAGCTAAGCGAGATGAGAGGCATCCGAGGGTTCTTGAGGCTCTCAACATTGGAGAGGTATCGATGGTTGTTGGCTTATTGAGGTATGGATGGATGGTGAATACGAGAATGGTGGAAGATTAATCATTATGAGAGTGATAGATGGCTGTAGTGATAGAATAGTTCATTGCCTTTCGGTAGGTGATTTATGGATGTCTGTTTTGAAGTAAAGGAGGTACGGATGGTCGGTGGTAGTCATGTATGGATATTGGGCGTGGGTATCATGGATGGTTTGGTGAGTGTGGGGGTAATAGATGGCCCGGGTAATGGAATGGTTGATTGGATGGGTCAACGGTTGTAGAATGCTAAATGGATGTCAGGTAGGACAGATAGGGATGGTTATGACATAGGGCAGGCTAATTGGTAAAAGAACTTTGGATCTGTTTGGTTTTATGCTTAAAGTCTGTATAGCTCTGTGGTTCTTTAGGTCCTTATTGATGTTTTATGATACTATGCTCTATTAGGTAGGGTACTATCAGTATTTTTTCTGTCACAGATAAAAGTCACCATTCCCAGTAAAACCCCAAGCACAGCTGTCAGGATTGGAGCAAAGTTATCAGCAGCACTAACAGCCATCTATTTGCCACCGTCTCCACCGCCAGTCCGCCAACATGCACCACAAAAACCGCCAAAATCTCGCAGTGTTCCCAAGGGTGGTAAGGCACCAACCATCCAGCCTCAGCTACGTACATCCCTACGGTAAGTGCTACAAGTGGGATAACATAGGTGTGTTTCAAAACCATTACAAGACTGTTGGCCAGCAAATACTCGTAGATGGCTAACCGAATATGAAATGAAATGAAATATTTTATTCATTTATAGTGCCCTTTTAACACATGGCTATCAAAGACACTTTACAAATCAAAATAATTGACCTTCACAGTATATACGAATGTGTTGTCTATAGAGATAAGATTAGGCTCGCCACTCTATTAGGAACTATCTGACTATTACACCAGAAGTGGTGAGTTTTGATCTGATATGGATTAGTCCATAGGAATGAGATTGATCTATCCATGACACTGTACCAGGAGTCCTCCTAACTTTTATATTAAATGAACTTTAATTCGATGTGCATAAGGTATGGGTGTATCTATAGGGATGAGATTGACCTAGCCACAGCACTCTACCAACGTCTCCCTGACTACTACACCAGAACAAGCTTTGACCTAAGACGCATCGTTGAAGATCAGGTATTATTCTGAGGGTATGGTTTTGAAATGGTGTCAACATTGCCTACATGGGCATTGAGTAACACTCATAGAGTGGTTATGTGTGGGCGTTTCCCCTCCCTTGACACTAGCTGTTTTGCGCTACCTAGTGTGAAATTTAAACAACGTTCCAAATTTGCATTGCAGAATAATATAGAAATGATACTCAAAGAATTTTATAAATTTGCATTATTCATAGGCACAAATGTCACTATTGGTTGATATTTTTCATAATAATTCTTTTATGTTGTAACACATCATTTTTCACAGTAATTAGGATAGCCAATGTGGTTCTATAAATAGCTGGAGAGAAATGTACAGGAAAAAACCTATAGTCCCATCAGGGGTATAGGTTTCTTCCTGTGCTTTTCTCTCCAATCATTTTTCACATATCTTGTGGAATGATGCTGCTGTCAAATCAAATGGCTAATCATTTACCTACATAATCTATAGATACGTAATTCAACCAGTCTGAGTACATCTGTTTGAACCAGCAAAAACTTGTGTGTGTGTGTGTGTGTGCGTGCGTGGCCGTGTGTCTATGTTTTTTACTAACAACGATCCGTTATGCTGCAGTGGAGGAAAGAATTACATGAAGACGTGGATGCGTCTGAGCAGGAGAGGTTGGAGGTGTTGTACAAACAGAGAGAACACGAGGAAGAAAAACACTTGGCCATGGAACGAGTTCGGCAAGAAAAGTTTTCTCACTCCCCATCATTTTAGACACTGTCTTAAATCCTGTCATCTTCAAGGATCAATCCAACTTATCTATTATCACTATTTATCTTAACCTAATGAAACAATGTACTGACAACGTGTTACCTTGTATTGTGTGGTTTTCTTTCGTGACTTTTCTGCTTTTCCTTTCTCCATTTTATTTAGTTTATGGAAGGTTTTGGTCTAGGGGGCAATTTGTAGTGACATTGTGTTTTCAATATTATTGCTCCCCTACATCATTTGTAATCTGTGTCACATAAAAGAGGAGATAATGGCTCATGATCTGATCTCATATGATCACTATGATCACTCACCTGATCTCATATGATCACTATGATCACTCATCTGATCTTATATGATCACTATGATTACTCATCTGATCTTATATGAGCACTATGATTACTCATCTGATCTTATATGGTCACTATGAGCACTATCTGAACTCATATGAGCACTATGATTACTCATCTGATCTTATATGATCACTATGATCACTCATCTGATCTCATATCTAGCATTCTAATTCATTCTAGCACTAATTCACCTACAGACCCTGGGATCATATCTGGGATGATACGTGGAAACCTCAATGGGATTCATGTATGAGTACTGATTACTAACTGTATCAAACCGATCCATGAATACGTTAAAGACTAACTTTTTACTGGTCTTATTGTGAGATCATAAGAAGTCAGAGAGTGCTCATGATGGCATGCCGGGTGCTGGGCAGTCTGTGGGTAGAGACCCATCGCGAGTTTATTAGACATACCAGTGTGAATTGGGTTACGCCATGGGACCACGGCAACCTAAACCGATTTATACCTATGTATATTATTAACTTAACAGGACATACACTGAAATCCTGCGTTCTTATTGGGCCTGTTGTAGTTGATCTTGACCGATAATTTCTTATTATATTTTTGAACCAATGTGTGAATTCAAAAATTGTGAAATCCTTGTAATCAAGTAGTTATTTTCTAATGAGGATTACAGTATTTCAGAGGTAGTCGATAAGTTGAGGAGCCACTTTGTGCGTATCTCAGTAATTATGGTGTCACTTTGCAAATACATTTCTCTGTCCAGTCAGACATTGTATCAAGTAACAACTCTGTTAGTATTCACGGTTGTTGTTTTTATTACTCTATGCTCTTTATTCTGGACAGTTCAAAAACACATCCAAGATATTGAATTTTTATTATGGTGTATACGACGACCTCAGTTATAAATGATCTCCATTCTTTAGAAATGTCAATTTATATTTCAAAAAGCATCTTATATACATATTACGGTATTTTCACGGAGAAGCACTTAGTCGAGTGGTAGGAACAGCATAACCGAAAGGTAGCAGGTTAAAACCTCTCACCAGTCGACTTTTCGGCGTTGATTCTCAGCAAGTGATTTACCCCCCATTGCTGGGGTAAACCCGTCTCTAAAATTGGTAGATGCTCGATATTATCCTTGGCGGAGTGATATGCGAGTGTGGAAGGTATGGTATATGCACTGAATAGCTGCCTCATAACATTTCATGGGAAACCGCATCTGAGAGCCTTTATTGGCTGATACTTGCGGTCCCTAAATGTTGTAAGTTACCATGTTTTTTTAATTCAAAAATTTGAACCAAATATTCTTTCAATACCTACTTCCAATTATAGGCAGACAATGTATATGCACTCAACGTATATTTCAATATTGTGTTTCAAGACCAAATACAATATACAGATCGACGGTTAGTTAAATTATACGGAATCGTCCATAATTATATATCTAAATGTATTTGTATTTAGCAGCATTATTGTTGCACAGGGCAGAAATATGGCACCATATAACACCATGTAACGCACAAATATTAAGGTTAGTGTATCTTAGTGGAATTTTTAGAGAAACCAATGTAATGGAGATATAATATCGTATTCTTCTTTATTTTTACGATTTTACTATAAATTAAGCATTATTGTTCACTGCACATGATATACTTGCATAATGAATTTAAAATAAACAATATATTGATTGATCTTATGAAACGTCCAGCCTGTGGTATCGTACATCGTTGCTTAAACGAAGCTAAAGTAAAAGTGGGTGACGGGTAAGAACGAGAGAATAAAACAGTAGCCAAATAGCTAACTATAGAAAGTTAGTAGTGCCGACGAGTAAGATAATGAGTGGTTATTATTAAATCTATTTCTCTATTTGATATTGGTCTCACGTCTGTACTTTAATTCGTTGCGAATTCCGAAGTTAGTGCACTCCGAGCATCCATTTTTCGATCCACTTTCGTCTGAAAATTGTATGACATCGCCCTGACATTTTTCGGTTGACTTCTACATACGTGCGTCGCCCTCGCGACGTACGACACGTCGGTTGTTATATTCTCGTCGTTATTTTAGTGGTAACGATGGACTCTCATCTCTGGCGCCCTCCGGAACGCCAGACTCGGAACGTTCTGTTTCCGGGGAATTCTGGGCGTTTTCGTGGGTGGTGACTTCTAACGGCGCCACCTTATCTACTGCCTCTGTAGACAACTTTTCATTTTCTTCGTGGTTGATATATTCAAGCCGAATGGATTGGACAGAGAATGATTTGCTAATTGTTGGGGAGCGGGAAATCGGGATGGCCGGATTGCTGCTTTCTTCGCGAATCACGTCGCTTAGTGTCGTTGCCGAAAATGTAGTCATTGGTACCAGAGTCTCCAAAGTCATTACCGACCTGTCTTCTGCCGCCATGCGTCTCAAAAATGACGATCGCCTAGAATCATCTTCAGAAAATTCACAGTTACTGCGCGGCTCTTTCGATGAGGCCAACCCCGCACCAGTGGCGACGGAAGAAGGTCCTACAACCAGCATACTCGGTGTATAAGAGCGAAATGACGAGGAGTAGTCCGCCCAGTCGTTAAAGTTCTCCGTTCCTTTTTTTAATTTCATGCTGTGGTTATCGGGGTCTTTGGATCGCATAAACCCCGGTAAACCTTCTTTTAGCAAAACCGCTTGATTAGCAGAGTGGCCGATGCAAACTGTTCCATAGACTGGGTCGTTATACCGCCGGCACCTTAACGCCATCGGTGTGCGTTCGGTTCTGTGGAAATCAGGTCCATCGTTCAGGTTAGTTATTCGACTCGTTAAAGGACAACTGGCGTTGAATGTGAAAAATGGCAAATTCTAACATTAAACAAGTGCTTAAAAAATACATGAAATATATTTGATTACAGTGGCTTCTTAGCTTAGCTGTCAAACACACTTTACATGAGTAAACACAGCCAATACGTAACTTATGCATGTAATGCTATGGTTAGTCTACTTACCCGCCTACGTTATCTGCGATCATATACAGTGGAAGACAAATGAATTTCAATACAATACATACAGTAAAAATGTGTCAAGCTATTTTATGTGATACAGTAATAAACATTGCTTACAGAAATAATGACAAATACTATTTATTTGGCGAATTTGGTGACAGTTGGCGACTGTAAATGATAAATTAGTCACTAAAAGATGGACAATAAGGATGAGAACCACAAGTGGAGAGATTTAAATCGGAGAAACAGATTTCAAACACAAGCTATAAGAAAGTGCTCGGAGCATGAGTACTACACTACAGGTTGCTTATCTTTGGGTTGTACAAACTTGAATAGATTTTAGATAACTAGATAAAGTATTCTTGGATTATTAAAGCGATACTAATTGTGTTTGAGTTCACTTTAAATTGGCTAGCTCTTGTGGGCGTGCATTAAAAAGGTAGGGTGCGGCAGCACAATTAGCAAGGTCGCGTTTTGTACGAGGAACCGCAAGCGTGAGAGAAGATAATGAGCGAGGTAGAGTTAGAGGAATTAATAGGGGATAGATAAGGAGGCATGCTGTGGGTCCATCCGTACGTAGGGATGATAATTTTGAAAGTAATGCAGGGTGCGGCAGGGCGCCAGTGGAGGTATTGAAGAACTGAGTAGGCTAATGGGGGAGCAACAGGAGATGGGAGACACTACCCGAGCAGCCGTGGTCTATAATTTTTGGAGTCGAGAGAGTTCCGTGGCAGGCAGATTGACATATAGAGAATTACAGGCGTCGCTTTTGCCGGTGATGAAAGCGTGTACTAACGTTTCGCCTTGGTTCCGGTTTCAGGTACTGAGAGATAGACGAGTATTGCGTAAATACATTATATTCAATTTAAATTGTAAAGGTTTTACATATCTGTTTGTGTAGGTTCACGTGGTTGTCAAATATTACACCGAAGTTGCAAACGTGTTTAGAGGGTCTATTGGTCATGCCTTTGATAATGATGGAGATATCCTGAGGTGATGTGGTAGAACATGATGAAGAGATGAGCATTAGTTGAGATCTTGGGTTGATTTTGAATTTATTTACAGTCATCCTGTCAAAGATTTCATCGAGACACCAAGTGTCTGAAACAACGTTAGGATTGTTGCGGGTATCCTCTAGGTCTGAATATTAATTTTATAGGTGTCTGTTGTGAACCATTTAGGCTCACCTAAGCAGTGAGCTATTAGAATCGGACTTCGTATACCGTCCATCTGTCCGTCTGTATATTGTTCACGTTTTCTCCAAACAGCTTGCACAGTGCTCTCTCGTTGAGCAGACATCGTCTCTAGGTTTGTCTCATTCAGTTTTGTGCAGAATGTCTTCAAACGAGAAAGGGAGGTAATTTCTACCGATATTCATACTTTTACAAAAACGTCTTCTTAAAAACAGTTGTTGCATCTCGCTCAGTCTTATTAGGATATGTTCTGGTTATTGTCATCTACGGCAAAAGAAGTAGCCAGTTTATTGAATTTAGCTTATTTTTTTCGGAAATTGTTTATGCTAAAACTATATAATTAATAATTTCTAACTAAAATTATATAATAATTTCCCTTATTTGACAGAAAATGTTGGCGAGTTTATTTCCAAAACATTTGTCATAGGTATAGAAGGTGATGACATGCCGATATATCGGACATAATTTCAATGTTGACCTTTAATTCACTACTTGAGCGGCCACTCCCCAACAATAGTTTTTTTCTAACTGATTCTAAGTCTAGACTCCCCTCGATCGAGCTGGGTATCGGCTTAATACATTGGTTCACATTGTATTGGTAGTTTACTTTCCCTCACTAATCATTTTAGTTATCTTTTTGATTTTCCAGTACAATCTTCAGGTTTGCAAGCATACTACTGTCTATGTACTCGTAGGTTGATGTTGACTGCTGGCATTATATTCCAGTGTTAGAGGTACCGGTGTTTTCAGTAGAAATTTTGTTATTTTTTGATCTATAGGAGTTTGAGTGAGCTGTAGTCGGCTTCACCTGATTTAGGCAGGAACGTTCATGCCTCGTCATAATAATGGTCTGTGACCCAGGCTGCAGACGCTGGAGAATTGTGTTGACACTTCTTGTATATCTGCTGTTGCTTGTTTAAGCGATATTAAATTAATAGTTTTTTCGACATTATTGCATGATTCGAACTTGTTAATAGCTAAGGCGATTTTCTTCGTGTTACCGTGGAGCATATTAAAGTAATAAAAATGTCATTAAGTGAATAATTATGGTGTAAAATTTGACCCTCAATTTTCAAATATCCGATGCGGCTAGCCGAATAGCCTCGCTACGACCCTGTTTTACTTACCCGCGCTTGACTCTGCAGAAGATTCCCACGCCTGCTACGATGATAACGAAAGTAATCGACGCAGATATCGACGCTCCATACTCGGCATTCGATATCGATGGTAGAGTAGTATTGAAGGTCATTTCAGGATCTGGATCACACATTGCAGGAACACTAAGCAAGCAGTTGCCGCAGTAGCCCGACGATAAAACAGAGTGAATTAGGCGAATTTGTATAATCATCCCCTTAACCCTCAGCACTTTGTTGTCATAGAATTATATTGCTATAGCAATGTGATATACAGTTGTCAGTGTGGTAAGGGTTAATAATGTCCCAATATAATGTTTTAAGCCCCTCTCATTGTTATTTTATCACAAAAAGCCTGGTTGCTGATTGACAAATGACAAATCGGAGTAGCTGTTGGATCTGGAACCTGATGGATTACTCTAAAGTGTAAATAGAAATTCCACATGTGGGATTGGTTGAAGAAGAAACATGCAAATAAGAATCAATTCGATCGATCTATTAATAACATCAAACGTCATCGATTTATTAGCCTTTTCTCTATTTCATTGACAAAATTCGTAAAATACAAATGCTACAGTTATTTAATTAGATTTTTTTTTGCAACTGAGCGATGAATACTAACATCAAATTTTCATGTCGTTTTCTAGAAGTTAACTAAGCATTAGCTGGTCAGCTAATTGAAGATTTCTTTAGGGACCTACTACCTAGGACGTCATTTAGCAAAAATGCTGTTAAATCGCCAGTAAATTGGTAACTACAAAAACCGTGATTGACATCAATCTATGCTGACAAGTAGTAATGTTTTGAGGGCATTAATAATAACACATCAAATACGTTCGACGCAACCAAAATAAATACCTTCTGGACTTCAGTGTTATCTTGTATTATTGTTTTTTCTTGATGTTGAAGGGTGGGGGAGGCAATTTCGTCTCTTCTGGAGCCTTTGCATATTTATTACTAGTCTAATGATCCGATCATTAAAAAATAAATCATAACGTTTGTCGCCTGAACGAAGCCGATTACATAGCTTACCTACTGACGTATTATTCAGAGGTATCCGAATGCTCTTCGGTGTCATGGTGATCTTGGCAGCTTCATAAACACGCTTCTAGCTAGTTCAAGAGGGTAATTGGTTGTGTGTTCGTTGAACGAAGGCTGTCAGCCATGATGATCACATTCTGTCACCAGTTCGACTTTAAACAAAAAACCACACGTCACTGAATTTTGTGAAAAAATCACATGATCGGTTATCTAAAATGGTATATCTAAAAATGACAAAGTAAGACAAGGCAGTTGTTTTGGACCCCTACTCGACAATAAAAGTTATACATGACGAAAAGTGCCAGCAGCATTGGCTGTGAAATAATCCTTCGACTTTTGAAAAATTAGCCTGAAAACAAAAGTCAGAACTTGTGACTTGTCACGTGTTGACCAGTTAACGCTTCATTAATTCTTGTAGGCCCGTTTTATTTAATTTTAGTCTAGACCGATCTTTATAAGTGTATTATTTTTGGAAGTTTAGTTGAAAGTTTCTTTGAAAAAATAAATGAAAATATCAGATCTTCAAACCATCGAAATTGATATATATGATATTCTATAACAACATTGTAATCCACACCCTTTTTTTCCTCTATCTAGGAATTTTTATGTTATAGTGTCATAATATCACAGTAGCCGTACTAGACGATTAAATATACCACCGCAGAGGTATTTGCCCAATTTGACTTAGATTGTAACTACAGGAAGACAAACGCATGGAATTAAACGATTTTTGTATTAGTTATTGAAGGAACTTAAATCGGAATTATATAAATTGTCGTAAAATATCTCTGGACTTTGAGAGATTGTACGAATGTACATAACAACGACCGTGGAGTGACACTTTAAAAATAGACAGTTTGACTCTTGATTTGACTACCAGACGATACGCCTGCAAAGCGTGCACTTGAGGAAGCTAAGAGGGATACAAGTGAAAAACTCACTTAGCTGAAAGAAACAGTCTGACCTCAAGGTACCACACTTGATTTGATGAATGGAGACACGTGAGTCATTGCACGAGACCGGAAAAAATACCGAGACCTAGTGAAAAGTATGTCTCACGACGATCAATAATGATGATAATGATGATGGACTTTGTGCGATTATCTCCCTTATACCATATCTATATGAATCGACTTTAATGTAATCATACACAGTACTAATAATATTAATGTGAAATCATTGGTGTTGACCCTATAAATGTCGGACATAAAATTGACATGTTGCATACGTTTCATTGTTAATTAATAATTATTATTATCTATATTGATTAATTATTATCTATATTTTATAATTTAACTCTATAATTTCTTCAATATGGCGTCTGCTGAAGCAGACGAACTTTGCCAAGTTGTAGACTCGCTCATCAAATATAAATATAAATATTATAAAAATATATATTCAACCACCTGTGCCAAGCTAATCCTAATCGGTAGGTTTTCTTATCATATCACCAATTGTTATTAATTACTTAAGTTATGTAGCAATCTCTGTGAATAATTCGAAAGTAGCGGAGACATCACAACTGCCAATGATAAAGGGAAAAATTCTGTTGGGGTATTCGTCGATCTAGAAAAAGCGTTTGACACTATTGACCATACGATACTTAACAACGTTGGAACACTAGAGTAATGGAGAGGTGACTGACTCTTTTTTGGATCAAAGGTTACTTTCACAATCGTTATCAATTTGTTTCATTTAATAATGTTAACTCAGAGTTGAGGGGCATCAATTGTGGAGTACCCCAAGACTCCATACGTGGTCCGTCGTGTTTTTTGTATCAATGATATTTGTAACGTTTTGAACTTATTAAAATGTTGACTCTTTGAGAATGACACGAGTTTAATAGACTCATGGGATTCGGGAAGTGGAATGTGTAAAAAAATGTTAGGATTTAAATGTGCCTATTGAATAGATGGTTTCAGTGTAATGAAGTATCTTTAAATATCGAAAAAACTAATTTTAGTTTATCTGGACTGAAAAATCTTTCTGAGTGTATATCAATTCAAATTTATGAGATCGAAATTGGACAAAATCAAATATTTAGGTATCTCTATTATGACAAATTGTCATGGAACCAGCAAATCAAGAAAAGATCTCCCTCTGTTACCGTAATGACTGTGTTCAGCTAGCGTAGGCCTAGTGTTTAGAGAGTTTGACTTTGAATTCAGGGCTCCCAGGTTCAATTGCGCTCTAACCAGTATACTACCTATGGCGTTTTTCGGGCTGAAAACACCTTGAATATGGGGGTCTAGGTGCCTTCGCAGTGTGCACCTGTTAGGGCTTTTTCCCTCTGACGTTTGCTGTGCTTCAGAAGCGCTCTATATGGTCTCTATGTCGCTTACATGCCCGCTTTGTCGTCATCTCATTGTAAATAATCATTGGCGTTTCATAGACTTAGCGGAGTGTGTGAAATATGTAGCATGTATGTACACATGTGGAACCAAGTGTTTACCCACTCCTAAGCCAATTGCCGTGTTAACCACATTAATAGGCTAGCTTTGTAAACGGCCAAGGATAGCCCACGCAACGATTGCGTCGGTAATCAACCGATACATACATACATGCATGCATACATACATACATGCATGCTTACATGCATACATACATAACGTAATGACGGCAAAAAATATATCGGTTGTGGTAGGACACTTAACTGCGTCAATAAATTCAATATTATTGCCAAATACATTTAATTTAATTAGACATTGAATAATAAATAGTTATTATAACTGGAAAATACGAGTTAGGTTAAATAAAATCGCCCCGTGTCCTATAAATGCTATAGTCACCCGACTCGTTACCCTCGTTATGTTTATTGAAGCGTTTGTTGCTAACAATAATTGAATAACCCGAGTATCAACAACGGAAATATCAAATTGCAAAGATCACTTCCGCGGTAGATTGTCAAAATAGTCCCCCCCCCGTGGAGAAAATACTCCCGGACCCCCTTCTCGTATTCTACATAATATACGTAACACTTGTTTCACATTGTAAACGATCTACTGATATTATATACAGCAGGTACATATGTTATTTACAAATCCCACTAACACACTCATGAATTGTTGCCATCAAGTTACCTTCAGTAACAATCCGCCAATCCATTTGTAGTCCATCATGCTGGTAACAGATATCTGGGCATATGGCTGGCATGATATACCGATATATCAGTGGTTCTCAAGAAACGGTGTTAAATAAATGCACATGAGAAATGTAGCCCCCGTTGCTCAGTTGGTAGAGTACCACCAGACCGGTTATTTGGAGGTGAGGTTGTGGGTTCGAGCCCCACCAGAGGTATAGGTTTTTCTGTACATTTCTCTTCAGCTCTTCAATAACCGTTATTGTAGCCACTATAATGATTTTGTTTATCACAAATCTAGTAGTGTATCAACTACTGCGATTACTGATGTTAAGTGTGTTTCACAGCCAAGGTAATACGGACCCTATTCAAATATATTTCATTTCATTTTGTCTGATTTAGAAGAAGTGAGAAATACATCATTTTCAAATCTGTCGTCACCGTAAACCTGACGTGATCACTGTATGCGTAGACAACGAGTTGATCGATATTGCTATGACGTGCGGTTGCGTTTATGTTCCAATCACCAGTCATCCACAGTGAACATGGTGTAATTTTGAAGAGAATGTATTGAGAATTGTAGAACGTATGAATCCGATGGCATTTTAGCGATGTTTATATGGCGATAGATACCGTGACTACAATATTGCTGTGGGCTGTATTCTTGTGGGCAGCTTCACCGATAAAGGGTAAATCGATGAAAATCATACATCATCAAATTTTTCACTGAGTGAAGTGGACTTTAACTGTTAAAGTTATTATTATTAGGGCCATAAAAAATGTTATATACACGAATACTTTGCTGAATTCCAAATTTATTTATAACAGTATTCAAAATTTCGCCTAGACGGGACCTTCTTTGGAGCCATGTGCTTGTGAAGGCCGAAATTTTATCGCCCGATGACTTCAATCAGGATCTTCAACGTAATCAGCCACCCAACGGCTATTTTACCTCAGTAACATCGAATTATTACAAATTAGGCAGGCTAACCCTCTTGTTACCGATATCCGTAAGAAAATGAGCATTACAGGTTCCTAGTTTCCATATGTATAATTATACTACAGAAGATTTCGAATTCAGAAATTTTTTACGACTTACCACTTAGAAACTCTATCTTTAGATGAACAAAATGAAACTACTCATCTTGTAACAACTAGGTAATAAAGGCAGGCCCCAATCAAATACAGCACCTTGTGGACAGAGAGCTTTTATATATTTATTATTGCGTAAACTTTTGGGTGGATGGAAAGTAATTTCAATTGAAAGTGTCAGGCTAGGTATCACCTTATATAGTCTAATACTTGCATATCTTCAAACCTATAAACTTACTTCAACACCTTTAAAATAATTTTAACCACTCTAACACAATTAACTGCATGGGGCAGTACCGCATTAAATTGCAACCAAGATATTATGTAAGTGTTTCTGCGGTCCTTACATTTTATGCTACGTACGATGGCAGGAATTTCCACTTTTTATGCCAAGTACCATGGTAGGAACTTTGGTAGGAATGTTGGTGATGTTTTGGCTAGGCTATATAAAGTAATTGGTATATTTTATACTATTTATGTTTAGTTACTGATGTTACTGTAAAGTGCGATTGAGACATTAATAATTCATATGTAGCACTATAATATGACTATTAATATAATTTTTTATCACCGAATGACTGGATCAAGTTAAACGAACGTTTACATGGGGTAATCAATTTCGTTGTTTGTGCAGATGAAAAATACCGGTTCGTTTACACCGGCTAAGCAATTTTTTAATCACGTGATTAAGATGCTTTCATTCATCCACAGCCCCACTCACACACCCGCCCGTCCGTCCATCTATCCATCCATCCATTTATTTATCTAACACCTCTATAAAACACAATAAAATGAAATACATGATATGATTTTTTAACTATACATGTTATACGGTCACGAATAGACAAAGATTTTTACGAATACGTACACATAGGAATCGTATATGAAATAGACGATTAATGTTTTAAGGTGGCGATAGGACTGGTCATTCATATCTAGATGGAATGTGTTGAAAGGAAGCGCAAGAAGTTGAATACTTTTTAAGGCGCTCCCGGTTATAACGCGATGACTTTGAGCGGGGGAGGGTGGAATAATAATCTTTAATGAGTAGTTTTGCCTGAACCCTTAAGGTTCGTAGACTAGGAAAGTGCAATCACATATCAATCAATATTCATTTAATAAGTAACTACATCCACATAGACAAAATATACATATCACAGATACTATCTCACACGTCACTGAATAACACGTCATGATGTATAAAGTTCACTGATTTGCATCGTGACATTTTACACACTTTAAAATTTATTTCATTAGTAGTCTATTGAAATATTTAGGTCTTTGGCTGAATAAAAAACTTTGAGGTTTTGAGCTAACTATTCTTACAGATGTGGTAATATATTTATAATTTAATCATAAAGGTTTCAGCTTGGTAAAATACTATATGTATAAAGTATGTACCATGGATAATAGAAAGCTATATAATATGTCTCCTAGGAAACGTGGCTCTGTCCACTTTTCACGTAAACGCTATGACTCTTTGAAGTTCAATAAAACACGCTGCTGTCGGTTAAGTGCGTTTATACGGAGAGTTTTGCAGTCAAATTACTGGTAAATGGAAGCCCCAATTTTGCGGCCAGGAAATAATAGAAATAACTGCATACTTAAATGCTATTTGAAAACGGTATAACTAATCGATGACTAAGAGGGCTGGGTATCTAGGACTCGCACAAGATTTTTTCTCATTCACGTCAAAGAGGTTTTCTGTTATTCCCAAGCCTCGGGTAAGTTCGGAATTCGTCTATGGCAATATTTTAGTGGTGACGTGGTCTACCTGCTGAATTTACAATACAGGTCGTGGAAACAAAATTTCTGGAGAAATTTATTGTTCCAGGCACAGAACTTACGACAAATTCCAGTTCAGCACTCGACTCCCAGTCTTCAAATTCGCCAAACACAAGCCAATTCAATCGAGCCCCATCAGCAGTGAAAGAAAGAGGTAACGAATAAATATAACGCGAGGCTCGTCTTGAAAGTAAATTCACACGAACGACAGATGTGCATATTGCATTTTTTACAGAATGTATGTGTTACAACGAGTCTGAAGATTGCCATCCTATCATAAACAAATGTCCCAACCAAAAGTGCCATCTCCGCTATTTCGGATCTCGCTGCGATAAACGTATGTAGACTCGGCAAGAGATGTTACTTCTAAATACCTGTAGGATTTTCTAGATTGAAAACCCGCTCAAACAAAAATAGTCGCGGTTAAAGCAGTTATTGTAATAACTATTGAGGAGTAAACATCGTTTCTAGCGCCACTTGTAAAACTCAATTACGTATGAAACGTCTACCCCTACTAAAGGACCGTACATCATTATGTCTATGTTCTTCAGTGGAAGTGAACATTTCTACAATTCTAATCAATTTTATTCCGTCATTTAATTTCTGAATTACCATCATTCTTAAGTAACGTCAAATAAAGTTTTCATTTATCGATCGAGAAGGTTTATGAATAACCATTAAAATCGTCGATGTTTCGACGAAGAAAACGTTCTTTCAATAAGATGCTAAAAATATCGCCTATGATCTCTGTGTGTTCATTCCACTCCCCATCCATTAATCTATTAACCCATTTATTTCATCATTTGCGTCAAATCACCGATAGGTATCCCAGCATTACTACAGGTGTAACTCCATAAGCAGGCTGTCCTGACGGGATGTTTTTTGTGGGAGACTTATGTCAAGGGACCTGTCACTGTCGGCTTGGTCACCGCGACTGCAATGTGACGTCAGGCGAATGCCTCGGCGGATGCCACCACGCTTTTAGAGGTTTCTCCTGTCAGGGTTCGTCTAAAACTCCTTATTCCATACTTTCTCACTCGTGTTAAATTCCGTAGCAATGTCTTGTTTTTAAACAACATAATTATTGACCATGGCAATGTGTTATTTTAATAAATGAAACTTAATCTCAAACGGTTATATGAGTATCAATCGCAAGAAAATACCACCGTTTTCGTCAATAAACACGTTTCGAAAAGATACCAGTTGTTTTAGGGAAACCAGCATAAGTTTTTACTATTGATGGCAATTGATATGATATCATGAAAAGTTGAATTATTATGAGTCACTGATTGAACATTTAAATATGCCGTAGTTTGTTCGGTGTCGATATGGATGGTAGGCGTTTCAAAAAAGCGATGATACCGCTTCGTGCAGATTGCGTAGCAGGAAGATTCGGTCCTATGTGTACTGGCAAATGCCGATGTCGTATGGAGAAACAATGCGATCGATATCGCGGTTTATGTCGCTATGGGTGCGCACCTGGTTACCGAGGCGTCAACTGCCAGGACCGTGAGTACTAAGTGAGGCCCAAGTACACCACGTTACACTCGGGTATATATAAGACTACTCTGAAAGGATGGAATACGCCGAATGCATTATAGATTTTATCTAAATGAACTAGCTAGTAGCACAAGCTCAGGTGTGGAAGTATGCATTTCGTCGCTTTTGATGAGCCATTATATATTTTCCGGATTGTGATCCAGAAAAGCCTGGCAATTCTCTGTCGTGTCAATAAGAGCCAGTGCGCACGTTCTAGTGGAGATTAATATCTGAGACATTACACGCGGAATGCTCTAAGAAAAGACTACATGTATTCAATAAATCACTGTTGCATTATATATGTGCGTGACTGAATTATTACAGGATTGGGTTTATTTTCATCGATTTTGTTTGTGCGTTTTTCTGTGATGAGTGTCAGATCTGATCAGCATTGGTTAGCAATTGCATACATATTGCGTGGAGGATAAAATACCTCAATTTGAAAGCGCTATACGTCATCTCAGTCTGTCTGCTCAGCGGTCAAAGACCCTTCATGCGTTGATTACAGTCTGTTATAGGCGAACATTCGGCCTTGACTGCGCGAAACAATGTCGCTGCCGAAACTACGCTGACTCTTGCTTCCCACCACATTGGACATGCCAAACTGGTTGTGACCGCGGTTTTACCGGACGTCACTGTGAACAGAGTTAGTTACTCTATAAAAAAATACATGTTAAAAATATCCTATATTCCGCTATTCATTTTCTCTCAGCTCAATTCGATGATGAGCATCGAAAAAAGATCACTGTTCTTTAAATTTTGGCCTGTTAATATAGAGTCAAAAATGTTCCTATATCACAAAAATGTCGAATGTGTTATTCGTAGAATGCCGGGCGGGGAGATATGGCTTCGATTGCGCAATGACATGCAACTGCAGAAGCAACGCGGCGTGCGACATCATCAGCGGGTCCTGTCCAAACGGATGCGCAGCAAATTTCTGGCTCAGCGACTGCTCATTGTGTATGTATGAATATTCTTTTCTTTTTATTATAGACAAATAGCGGAGTTTGACTATATTGAAGAAGAAAAATGCAAGAGTATCTAATATACTTGGTTAATCATAGTCACCGCCACCGTCATCATCATCGCCATTATCAGTCTGTGACGTCACACTGTTGGGCAAAGACCTCTCCCAATGTGCGCCACCCGTCTAATCGATGCCACGGTCCCTGTTGCTTGCATCAGCTCATCCCGCCATCGAATTTTTAGTTTTCCGCGGTTTCTCATTCCATAGATCCATTGCAATTCAGTTGTTAATTGGGTCCATCTTTCATCCTTAATGCCACATGTCCTGACTATCTCCATTTACTTAGCTTGGCTGTGACAATGATGTCCTTTACTTTGTTGCCGGATCCAAACGTTTGTTTTTCTATTCCGTCTACTGTAGCCTGTCGTCATCCGCTCCATACTTCGCTGTGTGATTTGCAGTTTTAGTTCCATTTTCTTTGTTAGAGTCCATGTTTCACTTCCATATGTCATAGTTGGCAGAACGCATTGATCCAAAACCTTGTTCTCCAGAGAGTTACATAATGTCTAAATTTTTATTAAAGACGACCCATCCTGTCTGGATTCTTTTTATCTCTTTAAATTTATTGTCATCTGCCTCTCATTTCCTGTCCAAGATATATGTATTTATTGACTTCAATTCCATTGACTTGTATTTTCACTTTTATAGCGTTTTTGTTGAACATTACCTTGGTTTTTGACAATTTTTTAATTCTACTGTCAGACAATCATCGTGTGTATCTTGTATACTTCTTTCATTTCAATCACATCATCTAATATCATTATTATGTCATCTGCGAATCGGAGGTGAATAGTTTTCTGCCATTTACATTTATGCGCTTATCTTCTAAATTCCCTTTTCTGAATATCACTTTAAACAGCCATGAACAGTTTGGCGATATAGTATCTTCCTGTCTAACACCTTTTTTTATATTATGGGGTTACTATCATCGTGAAGTTCGATGGTTGCAGAGGCTTTTGTGTAAATTTCTTAAATAACTTTCACATAATTTGTGTTTACATTTTAGTTTATTAACGATTGAATACCGGCATTTGCTTCTACTGAATCGAAAGCCTTTTCTTTGTCAATGAATATTTCGTGAGGCTTAACTAATAAAATTTTGATTTCAGATGAGGACGGCTAGACATATTTCGTGTTTCCCACAGTCATAGTCGCTTAATTCCCAATACAACTTCGGATTCAAAATGTAAAACTTTTTCAAATTGTCAAATGTCAGTCGGATATAACTATATATAGGCTACCCAATACCAATAGACCCCGGTTCTCCCGCGATTATCGACACTAATCAAATTCAAAGTGGTGAGCAGAGATAGAGGTTTAATAATGAAAATATATGTATTAGGCATTTATATACCCCCTCCGTGTGGTCCACGGTGGTGTGCAAATAGCAACTAATATTGAAAAAGATAAAGTGGTTACATTTACAACTCATATTGTGTAAAAAGATATGACTAAGGCATGGTTTCAAAAATGTTAATGGAGACTATGCTTCTCGTTTCGAGGGGCAAAGCGTTCCATCGAGCGGCCCGGCAAAGCGAAAGCAGCGCTCTCGAGTAGTGACTAGACGACAGTTAACTGTCGCTAGACATTGAGAGGCAGACCTCAAAAAAGCGACAGGGCACATAACCAGAAATCATGTCATTGATATACGCAGGGCCATAGCAGTGCATAGCCAGTCTAGATCTACCAGGCGATGTGTAATACGAAAAAAATTTGATTGCTGTACACGAGCTGCACTGTTCTAGACTAACTGTAATCGGCGAATAAGATAACCAAAAGAGGGTAACAGTGATCCAAACGAGAAAGAATCAATGAGCAGACAATGGATACAGCGGTATCATGCGGAATATACGGTCTGATGCGTCTGATGTAGTGCAGCTGGATGTAACATGAGCGACATACAGAATTAACGTCATCCGAAAATGAAAGATTCTTGTCAAAGATGACACCCAAATTTCTGGCTGCATCTGACACAAACAGAGATTCAGAGCCTAGAGTGAGTGAGACCGAGAACTGTGGGTTTGAGTGCTTGCGCGAAATATCCACCACTTCTGTTTTATCAGGTTTCCCGAGACGGGCGCCAGTATACTTGTCATATATTATAGTCTAACCTGAATAATGGTCACTTTAAACCATTATTATTATATCTATTATTTACATTTATTCAAAGAAAATTGTGTGTTTGACTTTCTTTTATGACCTGGTGAGAAGTGAAACGGGACGTTTTTTACTCTCAATACTAATCTACCAAACATAAAATCCAAACTCATCAAGTGGGAAAATGTACATTAACTAAACTGGAGACAATTTGTGAGACAGCGAAGGTTTAAATTCTATTCAGACCGTCGTATAAGTTATGCAAATTCCGAAAAGAAACGGAATACAATCGTGACCAGTCACTGGTCTGTTATTCGACGACATTACGACGACAAATTGCTACACTATCAAAATTTCTCATGTGCATATAATTATTTGTCCTAATCAAGGTTATATGTGCCATGTTGTGATTGTAGTTTACTTCTCCCAGTTATTTCACTTATAGTTACTTACGGCATCCTTTTTATACCCATATCTGTGTGTTAGGATCGTCTATTGAATAGCAACTATAAAAGATTTAATAAATACTGTATTTCGAGCCACATTGGCACACCGTTTAATGATGGTAAAGGGTGCAAAGATTTCACATTCGGCGGAAACTGTTCCTTTCACTGTCACTGCGCAAACCCGCTTGATCCATGTCATCTTCACGAAGGCCGATGCGACACTGGCTGCGATAAAGCATGGAGCGGCGACACCTGTCAAGTGTCTACACCCAAAAGTTAGTTAATCTAATTATACGCATCCGAAAGCTGTTAATATGGCGTAATAAAGTCCTAGAATTTTATCATGTCATCTTATAGAAATCAAGAAAAAGTCCTTTGCATATACATAAGTTTGCCTTAGTTATTATTTCTATTGATAATCGAGGTGATTTTTCGAATACACACCATGTTATATTTGCACATTAGTATTATGATTATGAGAGTGTAAAGTGTTGATGACGGCAAGGGTCTTTAAACGAGGAGCCTGTTGATGGTGACAATCAGTTACTGTTACTATTATCTCGCGTTGTAGGCTACAAGTCATGTTTTTGTCACCACACGTCCCAAACTTTCCAAATGTTACTTGTGAAATTGTCAGGAATGACCTATCTGATGCCAAAACGGGTTCTGACTCTCACCGTGGTGGTCGCAAGTTTGATCGGATCGATAGTCTGTCTTGTGTGCGGAATTTTCCTGGTCACTCTTTTCCGCAAGTATAGTAAACTTGTGTATCACGTCCGTAGCTGTAAGGATACTCTCGGTTATCGCATCAACTATTCGTACCGTTTACTGTTTCAAAAATACCTACCCAGTACTATCGCTCTAACAAAGATAGGCTAACATGGGCAATGGCCAACAATGACATGAAAACCTTTGATCAATAAGTCTATTCATCCAGTGTGCCATTCATTCTGTCATTCGTTCGTTTGTTCGTTCATTTATTCTCTTCCTCATTCATCCATTCATTCACTCATTCGTCTATTATTTATTCATTCATTTATATACGCTAAAAACATTACACAAATTTATTGTTTTCCCTATGTAGCAAAACAACTAATTACGACCCGTATTATACTAAATAGTGTTGATGTTAAATATTGCCGTCCGTATTAGAAGAAGAAATTTTATTAGGCAAATTATACCAAACACACACAATGAATAAATAATAAATAATAACACTAAAGCGACACAGCAATTTTATCAAAATACTATAACAGGTTATGAGAAGTACTAAATAAACAATAAATTACTAATTGGTACCTTAGACACTCTCTTATTGTACATAATAATAATAGTAGCGACGGCATTTATACTACTGTAAGCTGTTATCGATGCATTTAAATAGAGTACACGCTAATTTTGACAAATTAATCAGATATTTCTTATTAACGGTTTTTAACAATTTGATGAATTTATGTATACTAGGTCGATCAATAAAATAAACAGACGGGCCTAATTGGATGTGTTTATACGGCGACGAGTGTCGCCTGGCTGCCCGAAGACATTGCATTTTTGATACTCAAAAGGTGCTTGATCTCAGCCCAATCTCAATGACTTGCGGAGAATCATCGCACAGAAGTAGACTGGCGAGCGGTTTCGAACACGTGACCTTCCTGTTACGAATTCTGTGCTCCTACCACGCGACAAATTGCCCCCAAATCATGTTTCGTTTTTTAGCCTTTTCAATATCTTTATCTCTCTATAAGGCTAAAATGTGCTAACAGACAATACACACTGATGACTTCGACTTGGGACTGACCTGAATTCATGTATACAGCGAGGCCCCAGTTTTCTTACAACGGCTAGATGACGACTATTAACCGCGCGATACGGATGACCAGCAAAAATACGTTCTCAGAAAATTAGTGTTATTGTAAACTATCTATGTGTGAATTCTATTTAATTTAACCCTCGAAATAATCGCTCTTATCGTTAAGTTATCAATACTATTTTATCTGCATTACTGTCACCTACAAGTGAGCATTTCTACCAGACTTGTGTTTTATTCTTGATAATTTCATTGCTCATATATATTCAAGGGTTCGGGTAAGCAAAACGCTTATTCCCTCTATCACGCTCTCAGTGGAATCATCTGATGATGAGAATTCAACCACCGACATGTCAAAGATCCTAAGCGATTCCTCATCCGTAAGTGTGGAGAATACACGTGTGGTTTTGGATGATTCTATTCATAGGAAATTACAAAACTTACCATTATGTAACAATGGAGGTAGAGTTTGTGTAACGTCTCCATTACTGACGAAGGATGAAGTCGATGAGGCCCAACTTGCCTCGCAGACGTCGTGTACTGCAACGAATTCAGTGAGCGCAACAACTCGAGAGCAATCTAGTATAAGCGATATGTTAAACAATTCAGCTGATACAGACAATATTAGTATGGATACGTCAACCTTGGCCTCGACCGTGCATCCACATATTGTAAAGAGTAGCGAAGAAGTGACTAGGGAATTACGTGATAAGAACGACGAGAAACAGTTAATGTGTCATAACACACATCTCGACATGCAGTCAAACAATCCAGGACTGTTGAACAAAGACATAGTTGATATCGACTATCTCAGTAAATTTTCCGACCTCACAATTAGGGGAAGTACCGTAGGCGGGTGGACGAATTGCAGCACGTCGGTCGTTGCAAGCATTAGCAGGGAGTCGGCCACTGGCGTGGTTAGCCATGAGTCCACCGCCATAGACGCCATAATGGTGTCTACCGATATAGGACCGCAACAGGATCGAAACGATGCGCATGACACACAGGACTCGATCATTGAAGAGAATGTGTTATACAAACCAACTTCTGAGGCCGATCAACCGATAATACATGTAGAAGAAACAACAATGGAACATGTACAGACTGCAGAATCCGAAAATGTTCTAACGCCAAAGTCCACACTTTTGGGGGCAATTCTAGCAGACCACAGTCAAAAAAGCGCTGATAACTTCTCGATAAAGAATGTCATCAAACAAACTTTGTTGAACGAATTTGAAACCGCTGTGTATTTTACACCAGAGGAGAAAAACCCAATGGGCAGCTCGGTAGATAATCAGCAAACGATGTGTGATGGATGTGTCAGCGCCGAAGGTGAAGTATCTTCATTAATATATTCATTACATAGTTGTCTACCTGAAGAAATAATATACAGTGAAGCTACTAAAGAAACAGAAAATAGCGGAATTGATGCGGACGGTGAAACACCTAGTATTGACAACTTTAACGAAGGAGAAGGAAGCGCATATCTATATAAAACCAATGATATTAATGATCTATCTAACGCGAGTTATGCCAGGGAAAATTTAGTGATTGGCTCGACACAAACCCTTTTTCCAGCACACAACCCGTCTCATAACGATGAAATATGCGAGTCTGGAACCAGTTCGGATGTGGATGAACGAACGTCCTGCCCCGACCAAGCGCAAATCGCAGATGTACATGCGCCTCAATGTCTATGTCCGCAGTGTCTCGTCGCCATGTTCAACAGCAAATTGCGCATGATATAAAAATATTTAAAACATCAATATGTCCCAGCAAGATTAAAAATAGCGCAAAAATTGTCATTTTAGTTTAGGCCCTTTTTCAGAAGAGTATCTTCAGTTTAACACAATTCTTAGACCTATGATCGTATAAGTGCGTAGTAATAAAAATAACAATTAATTTTCTCTGCAACGAGAAACAAAAACAACAGCAGCAGCTCACTCAGCGTTCACTTTAAAAAATAGCAAGAATATGAGAATAAACAAGAATGTGATAAATAAGTTTCTTTTAATAATAACAGATTTCCTGTTCATTTGCGTACTTCAATGTCAACTTTAGTAAATATGTAGTGTATGAATTTAGAAAGCTTAGACAAGCATGATGATTGTAACAATTCAATAAATTTGAACATATTGGCTCTAAAATAGTAATAAGGTTTAATATACAATTTTCTGTAATGGGTATATTTAGGACAAACCAAAACCACAATATATTTATCCTCGACATTTCGCTCGCATGTACACAGCCGGCTCGATGACTCGGCTTTTGGTGCACCCACCGAGAACGCTCCACCCGCAGGTTGTGTGCGGAGAGCCGAAGTCAGGTGAGGGCGACACGATACTTGTCGGCTAAGTTCTGTGTAATGTAGCTGCTGAGGGCTGGACTGTCCATGACCAAGTGTTTGTATAGACGGCATTTGATTAACTCCCCTATTTGAGTTCGCCACATCTGGTCATATTGATCTACTAACCGTTGTTTGGATCCAGCCACAGACACATTAATATTAGCACCAGCTGTACAATTTTCCCAAATATATCCAAATCCATTAGATTGGCTATTGTTATATCCTAATATATCCAAAATATATCCAAATCCATTAGATTGGGTATAAATATGGTATTGTTTCATACCATAGGGCCACCACGTACCTTTTTGTCAGACAAATCACGAATTACTGCTTCAGTGTATAATGAACGGACATACTTGTGATTTGGTAAATTTAGTATTTTAAACCAATATCTAACTGAGCTAACTTTAGCTTCTATTATTGAAAGAAAGCGTTCGCACAATTCGCCATATATCATGGCAGTGAGCGTGCTTTCCTTAACCTGTAGAACCTTCTTGAAGTATCTAAAGCGTGCTATTTCTGATATTTGACTACATCTTTTTCCCCATATTTCTGCACCATATAATAAAACATAAAAAACGTTCATATACGTTCATATACCTCAACTTTGTTTACATGAGAAACTCACTTGAATTTATTCAAATGCTGTTGTAATGAGATATTAGATTCAAAAGCTTGCTGTGGTAATATATTTTTTGCTTCAGAAAAAAACCATTTTTATTCAATATAAGACTTAGATATTTGAACGTATCAACTATTTCAATAGTTTGCCCATCATACATCCAAGACTCATCGGCAACAAACAGCCCTCCCTTACAAAAAATGATTATCTTAGATTTAGATACACATTAATAGTTACACCCCAGCTCATTTCTGTTCATAATTTTCTTCGATGAAGTACATAGATTCCTTTTATATCATCTACATTTGGCCATTGTGGTACTAATACGGGAGTTTCGCCATGCACAATTCGTATTGTTACACAATGGTAGGGCTAATGTATCATTAATAGCAAAATTAGTGGAAGGAAATTGACACAACCTCATCTAATGTATTGGATACTCACATTAGGGTTACTGAATCGCATCATTTTCCGAGGAATGAAACGATATACGACGTAAACTTTGCCTCAACCTAGGTCGGCGGCTCTTGCATTTTTATGCTTGAGAAATTACAGGCGTGTTTAGAGCAGTCCTCCTCGTCGAATGAACGGATTATACGGCTTTTCATCCTATCACACCTTCGCGAACGAGGCAGACAATAGACCCGGAATCGCGCTTCGTTTCACCCTCTCGAACAATGGGCATCTGGAATCGTGCTTCGTTTCTTCCGACATAAACCCAGACTGCTTCGTTTCACCCGACGTACCACCAAGCCAAACAGTTATTTATGAATTATATACATATGACAATTTATTATCGAAAAATACTGTAGTAATCATTTATATACACATACAATCAATTATTTACACATACAAATTATTCGA
The DNA here is from genome assembly GCA_011762755.2 of Epimenia babai. Lineage (NCBI taxonomy): Eukaryota > Metazoa > Mollusca > Solenogastres > Cavibelonia > Epimeniidae > Epimenia > Epimenia babai. The sequence goes on from WURV02179532.1 coordinate 27,466, forward strand.
CAGCTGAAAATTTCAGGTCGAACAGGTACCAACATGCCTTCATGTAAGACACTAATTCACATCAAACTCTATCATCCGCGTAAGACCCAAATAGTTTCTTTTCAGGAATTTTCCAAAGTCGCAGACTGGTAATAATAGCCCCAAATGACTGGCTTCCATTCAGCACGCTATCAGCCACAAGGTGGCTCCGCGCTCTTATTGTTATCTCATGACCACTCCGATGACGCGACAGTCGTCTCACTATCGCTCATGGGCCCCGCCAGCAAATCGTTCTTACTCGGTTCTCTTGGTTCCTGGCTTTTTTTGGAAATTATTTAAAAATCACTTTATATTACTATTTTACGCCAAAAACGGCGATGTTGTAATTTTTTTAGGTAAAGTACATAGATTCCTTTTATACTATCTATATTTGGCCATTTAAGGTAGGACAATGGTAGGGCAAATGCGCCATGACATAAATGACGCACCCTCATGTCTGGACGTTATCTTACCATTTAGTTAAAATTATTACAGTGAATAAATAAAAAATAGCCTCAACCAACTAAGTCGAACTCGGGAGTCGGGCGCAACAACGAAAACTTTAACACCTGCGCTAAAGATATACAACCTCTCGCTCTATAGATACGTTAATATAGGAGAGGTGTCCGACTTAATCTCAAGGGCAATATAAAATGGCCGCTCATACTAAAATAAAAGTCGAAATTTTGATGCTCTGAATCCAGTGGCTATTACGACGGTATCTAAAAATAGTGCAATCGATGGCTCGCAATGCTGCACGTATACTCGCCAAATTTAACGCATAAGAAATCATAAATAAACGAGAAATTGCAACTCAAAGTGTAGAGTTTAGACTGCAGCTGCAGCCTGCTTTAGCGTTAAATTATGGGTAGTAAACAATTCACACATAAGAAGACACTGTACTTAGTGTATTAAGACTATAGAATTGCAAAAACATTGCAAAAAATTTTATGTAATTTCTAAATTAAGGTAAAATTATTACAGGGAATATATAACAATAGCCTTGACTATCAAACTCCAATTCGGGCGTTGGGCGCAACAGCGAAACGCTCTAACGCCTGTGCTAAAGATAACCTCGCGCTCTATAGATACGGTAATATAGGAGCGGCGCACGACTTTACCTCAACGGATATACAAAATGGCGCATTTGACTCGATAAAATCCTTATATTCGGATGCTCGCTATTCCGTGGCTATTGCAAATAATTTTGTTCAGTCGACGAGCAGCCTTGCTGGACGTTTTCTGACCAATTTTGTTAATATTCTTAAAAAATGTAAAAAAAGTTAATGTAATTTCCAAATTTAGGTAAAATTATTATAGTGAATAAATAATGTAAAAAAATAAGTTAATGTAATTTCCAAATTTAGGTAAAATTATTATAGTGAATAAATAAAAACGCCCTTCATAATCAGAGTCGAACTCGGGCGCCTCGCGTAGCAGCTAAACGCTTTACCGTCTGACCCACGAACAGACGACCTACGTGCGCTTAGATATGCTAATATAGGAGCCGTGTCCGACTTAACTAAAACGGCAATGAAAAATGGCGCCTGTGACTAGATAAAATCCTAATATTTGGATGCTCGCTATTTCGTGGCTATTGGCATGTTATGCAAATAATTTAGTTTAGTGGACGAGCAGCCCCTCTGCACGGTATCTGAATAAGTTTCTTCAGTAAGAATTCATGAATAAGCGAGCAATAAGGGTCGGAATTTGGAGGCTGTGGATCCAATGGCTGTGACCAGATAATCGAAAAAAAATAGTGCAATCGATGGCTCGCAACGCTGCACGTATTCTCACTAAATTTTGAGCGTAAGAAATCATAAATAAACGAGAAATTGCGACTAAAGGGCAAAGATTTGCCTGGAGCTGCAGCGTGATTTAGCTTGTTATTATGGCTTATAAGAATTCAGACATAAGAAGACACTGTACTTGGTATATTAAGACTATAAACTATTCTAAAAAATGTAAAAATATAAGTTAATGTAATTTCTAAATTTAGGTAAAATTATTATAGTGAATAAATAAAAAAGCCCTCCACAACCAGCGTCAAACTCGGGCGTCGTGCGTAACAGCTAAACGCTTTACCGTTTGAGCTACGGACAGACGACCTACGTACGCTTAGATATGCGAATATAGGAGCAGTGTTCGACTTAACTAAAACGGCAATGCAAAATGGCGCGTGGGACTATATAAAATTCTTAGATATTTGATGCTCCCTATTCTGTGGCTATTGCCATGTTACGCAGCCGTTCCCCACTGAGCCATAGAGAGACTACTGTCTCGTGTTTAGGAGTGGTCATGAAAGAACAATAAGAGTGCTGAGTCACGTGATGGCTGATCGCGTGCTGAATGGAAGCCATTCATTTGGCGCAGTTACTACAATTCTGCGACTTTGGAAAATTCCTGATAGAAGGCAAATTAAATGTTATGCGGATGATTAGGTTCATTCGACGTGCAGCA
>WURV02179533.1:0-13429 GCA_011762755.2 Epimenia babai
GTGGCGTGAATGGAAAAAGGTCAATTGTCTGCCCAGACTCGGTGGGTTTTTCACACTAGGTGTTTTTCCCCCACCCTATATAAGTGAGGCTAATCAGATTTTCGCGTTAACCACATTGATAGGCTAGCATTGTAAAGGGCTTATGATGGCCTATCACAACGATTACTTCGGTAATCAGCCTATAAATACATACAAATACATACATACCTTACGTATGCCAATCGAGGTATGTACAATATGGCCGGCAATTGTTATATAGAATGCTCGTCGTCATCCGCTACTATTGCAGGAATGTGTTAGGATAATAAACCCAACATTTCCTCCGTATATCGACAAAGCGCAATTTCTCAGGACCGTTTGCCTGGAACGCAGTGCTTCCGCAATTACGGCGGATAAATAAAAAACAAATCTTAGCTTTTTGTTGGGTTCGAACCCACGATGTGTATATGACCGGTCTGGTGCTACACTGAGTTTATTCTTCAACTTCCTCCTTAGGCTTCCAGGAGATGTTTAACGAAATCTTTTATCCCTAACGTGTTTAGCGGCATGAGCGGAAGGGTTACCGCTGTGTCTAAAAATAACACTTCTTTGATCCTTAATGTATCGAATTCTGTAAACAAGGTAGATATAACCCACTCACCGATAACGTCATCCTTCTAGAAAGATCACGTACATTCCACAGTCGCTACGATTGTGTGTATAAGCGATGGAGGATGCTCGTTGGTTGTGCGGTTAAAAAATTGGTTTATTATAGTCTGAGTAGCACAGTTACAGTGGATTTACATTATTCGATTTTTTCGGCTCCCGCCTCCGATAAATCGGAAGGTTATTTACACTATCCGTCTGACCTGTCTGATCGCTCGTCGGTCCGAAAGTCACATGATACAACTTTTACAAAATGGCGGATTACCTTAGTGACGATGACAGTTCTTGTAAACAATTCCATACAAATTTAGTAGCTGCCGCCGCGAGTGCGGCGACAATGATCGTTGCGAGCCTGCCGACGAGAAAAACCCGGGCAGTGTGGATGAGAGATTAAAAAAAAAAACGTAAAAAGAACTAGGGACGTATAACACAGTCATGAATATGCTTCACAGTCAGGAACCGAGCGCATTTCGTACATTTGCTCATCACTCAACTTGAAATCTAAACGCGGCGCCATCTTGTACAAAAAATGTGTTGCTAGGGCGAATATCACGTGAACGACACTGTTCGTTCATTGGTTGACGCTCCCGCTCCCAAAAATTTAGAACTCGTCCGAATTTCAAAACTGATCCGTTCTTCATGAAAGACGGCGGCAGAGCGGGAGCCGAAAAATCGGATAACGTAATTGCACTATAAAGCTATCGGGCTTTAGTAATTGCGGTATAATAGTTTCATTGAAAACCCGTTACTGTTGCTAGTGAGTGCATATTTTTAAAATGTTAAAGATAAAATAAGCGAAAGTGATAAATCTTTGCAATAATGATATAGAACATAAAATTTAGTCCGCTATTTTATAGTACGATAAGCATAATATCGTATTAAAACATATCGACATAAAAAGACTTCAACGCCATTGCAACAGGAAAACGCCAGTAGGTGTTCAAGAAACATTGTTGAAGTTGGTTGGTCCCCTCTTAACAAATAAAAAAGGAAAAATATTTATATTCAGTATAGCATTGATATGCTTTATTTATTTATAAACGTTTACACGGTTCTAAGACGAAAAAACCGTGTTTATGTTTACAATCGATCTGGCACCAAACGTCAAAGTAATTTAGTTTGTTGCTGTTATCGTCGGCTTTGGGTTTGATTTTTGGTAATTTTCCACTCGCTTGCTGTTCATAAGATTATTTTATTCATACTGACCTACAATACTTCGCAGCGAGTTATACATAATTGCTGAGATAACCCACGGCCTGGAATAATCAGATCGTTAAACACAACAGTCCAAAACACGCCGATCGATACGAAAAATCTCCGCCATCCATCGCCGATTTCCGGTTCCCGCTAACCGAGTCGTTACGTCATCATTTAATGGAGCGTCTAGGCACTCTATCGCACCAGTCTGCATTTAATCGTTACCACTTTTCACAGCATCAGGTTTCGGCAGCGACATGCCCTTGCAATCACCGGCTCTAAGTTTAGACACTTGCTGACGAATTTCCGGTTGATTTATGGCACCGTTCGATAATTTATTGTGCCGAGGTTAACAACGTTTGGCCCACACGACACGCCAATATTCCTGGTATTTACATCGTTATAATTGCGACACGTATCTCGAGTCGCGGCTCTGCTAATTGATCAAATTGTATACGTGAAATAACATTGACATAGGGAGTGATTTAGGGTGGCTGGAGCGAACGGACACGGGAAAATTATTTATTGGAACATAAGAGTCGGAATCGTTTAAGATCAGAGCATATAGAACACTACATTGACCGTTCGTCGCCATGGAATTCCGCCCCAGTGAAATTCTTTAAAATATTTTTTGACTACCACTGGGCAATAAATACGAGTATTTCTAACTTTTCATCGGAAAATACTATCATTTAACGGTTTAACTCAATCTGTAGGAAGATACTGAACACATTTTACGCGATAGATTTGAAGATTCAGAAATCAAGGCGAGAGTTGGGATGGAGCGAGGTTTCTCTCGCGTTACTTCTTTCATAGAAGAGTAAACGCTTTCTCCGAGAAACATCCACGATCACGATATGGTCAAGGCCATCTATAAGATTTTTCTTCGTTCGTTCGTCCGGCCGGCCGTCTGTTCGTTCTTTCGGAGTCAAAACTCTGAAACTCGTCTGTATAAGTAACTGCACTCATATAGTCGGAAACTAATCGCGATCTCCAATTACCTGGATTAATATGCGCTGTGGCTTGGTGCGGTTGTTCCGGTTGTTACTGCGCTGATATTGCTATGGTGGTTCAGCACAGCAAAGCGCGTCCGGTATACGTGGAAGCATTCACAGCCAGCCCTGGAGCAACTCACCCAGTCATCCCTCCTTGCGTAGACAAAAAGTACTTGGCATCATATCTGAGAATGCAATCGTACGCACCCCACGATACACCAGAACCGCACCCAAGACCTCGCGGAGTCTAGTTGAGAGCTACTAGGGGTTCACTATTGCTAGATCGAATCGAATATTTAATTGTTTTTCAGCAAAAGGTAAAGCAAGTGATTCAACTGAATATTATACCAGAACCTCCTACATACTTGGAACATACATGCAACATTGCAAGAACCAGAACTAAATCCTTGTAACAGGATCATTGTTATTATAACTTGAGAACAATATGAAAAATGAGAGTGCAGAAAGCAGACGCCGCCGTCTAGATATCACTGTATATATACAACAAGTGGAGGTGATATCTTGAAGACTGAAATAAGTAGCCTATATTGGACTATGAAAAATTAAGGCATTACCTTATGGGCTAACAGTATAGTGGTATACTGCATCACGTGACAACACCTGGCGAGGTATACCTCTTTGCGACTGCTTGTATGGATTTGTATCGTACTCAATAAGGTGTTACCTTTAATTTTCGTAATATACCATATATCTAACATGGCAGTTGGTAGCAGTGTGGCAGAAGATCGTCTGTTATCGGCCATGTTGATCGGTAAGAGCGTGTAACTCTTCTTATCTGTATTGACCTCAGCCCTCGATATACAAGCCTTCGATATACTATAATAAACAAACATAGGTCATGGTTAAACATGCAATATGCAATCGATTTCATCCCATATTTAGGCGGTTATACTAACGCGTGCAGTTAATTACAGAGCTCATTAGCATTAGAGGTCGAGATCTATTTTATTATAATTGAAATCTGCATGCATTTCTCTCTCGTATAAATAGCCATGAGTGATTGTTTGTTATGTTCGGACCGACGACCACGAGTTGTATATCATAGTGAGCTAGCTATATACTGTTAATTATTATACTGGACTGGAAAAAAATTGGCAATCCTGGATCCGGCGTGAAGGAAGGTTGGCATACCATTGAAATAGTGTTGTCATACTGCTATACTGTTACCATAACGACTGTTGCTATCATCACTGAGTTACTGTATTGTATTTTTCCCATAATAATCCGAATTTTCCACAATACTGCAATAAATTTGTAAGGGACAGTTATAATACCGCTGTTGTAGGCCTACTTCTCCATCATTGTTATAACACGTCTAATATCGAAATAATATTCTTTGGTTACTGCTGAATAAAAAATAAATTAAACTTACTGCTTTCATACAGCTTGATAACTGCTATGACAGTAGTGAAATCTCGCTAGAGTATTGTTCATCGTCATTTTTCTTCGACGTTATTCAGAGCAATTATACAGAGCCAGTCGACTTCCTGTCAAAGTTTTTGTCGGTCGCGCCACGTTCTTTTGCGTGTAATGTCGCCAGCTGTCTCTTGATCACGTCCATCCAATATAACTTAGGCCAGCCCTGACGTGTCCCTGACCATTCTCATTCGCTCACTTCACCACACGTCCTCAGCAACGCAGCCTAGCTTCTCTAAATTTGCCACTTATCACACTTATCCTCTTGCACCTTCTGAAAATTCCAAGCTTCCATCTTGACATTTTCATCTTTCATCACCTCGTTTCTTCAGCGAAAACGTCTCGCAACCATAAAGCAGCACTGGTCTATTATCAGTGCAATTGGTAGTTCCTTTCAGTCAATCACTCTTGTTGCCAGCCTTCTTAAGCCTCAACATACTTTCCATTTCATCTCCATCACCTTCTCTTCACAGTCTCACCTCGCATGTATTACGATCTTAGATATTTAAGTAGTAGATAACAGTAGAATATAATTGCTTAAACCCAACTATGTCTGTTTTTGATTTATACATCTATTCTGCATATAATGATGCCGTTGTTTGTATAAATCTAATTTTAGCCTCTGCGGTAAAACCCTCTCTGACATTATTCTAATTGCTTTGGCAGCTTGTCTTTGACCTCGATGTGATGACCAGATCATCTGCATACAGGAGCAATCGAGCAGCTTTGCTACTCACCTTATAAAACCACGAGTTCGCACTGCAAATTTGTTATAAGACTGTTGTATTAATGTTGCATTCCACAAATGATGAATTTTATTTATAGCTAAATAGAGGGAAACTAAAATACTCAAAAGGAAGTAATTTGGTCGCAACACTGGTAACTCTCAAATCATCCGTTCTAAACAATTTACAAAATAACCCACACCATTTGTACACTATACCTTCTAGGGTACAATAGTTTCGCGTGATTTCTCATAAAGACCCACTATGTAGTTCCATGATATTGAAAAAAATAAAAGTCTTAAAAAAGCTGATTACTTCATGGTTTTTTGTTCGTTATATTTTTGAATAAACATGTCCTTAATTTTCCTCGGTAGAGAACTGAATTATTCTTTGTTGTCTCGTGATCCGTTCAGTAATTATTTGTACGCTGGTGGGTGGTAGATTAAGAGATTGTATGTTGTCCGGTAATACATGAGATGATTATAATTATGATTCGATACCAAATTTTCCAGGTGACATCAAGACGTAAGGATGTTCGACCCAACAAGAGGCCACCTCTACAAATCGATAGGCGTGTCCTCGCTGGTTTTATTTACGGCAACGTATTCAATGACTTTTTTGCCCAGTTACCTACCGGAAATGATTCTTTGGTTAGGATACAACGAGGCTGATAAAGGTGTATACGTTGGCGTCGTTGCAGCATCGTTCTACCTCGGGGCCTTCGTCTCCGGCTACCCTGTAAGTTACTTGTCGAACAAATTAGGTTTTCGACGGGTTATGACGGGTCTACTTCTAGTTAATGCCGCCTACTGTTTAATATTTGCTTTTTCCAACGACTTAGCTCTGGTTGCCGTGTTTTATTTTCTTATCGGCACGTGTAACGCTTTGGTGTCGACCTCGAGGGCCATTTTGTCTCTTTTCACCGACGAATCGATACAAACAGTATCAATGACCCTGGCGATGATCGCTTGGGGGTGTGGGCTGGTCTGTGGATCTGCAATCGGTGGATACGCATCATCGCCCTCCATAAAATACCCCCGATTGTTCGCAAATCTGTCATTCTTCGAGCGATTTCCCTACTTTATCCCACCGGCAAGTGGTACTCTGATTAGTTTAATTGCTGCCGTACTTTTGCATTATTTTTACCCGAACGAAAAAAGCACAATCAATCTTGCCCCCGACGAGACTCATCCGGACAATCGTAATAAAAACCACATGTTATCGAATTCTGCCTCATCTGCTCTATCTTATGGAAGTTTCTCGAAAACCGAAACCACAAAAAATCGACAGTTGATACTTTTGGGATCAAAGCAACTGAACAGCTCAGAAGAAACGATCTTTACTGACGACAAAACGTGTTGTGAATCATCAGGTGTTTGTGAGTGTATCACGAATGATATCGCTCACTGTGATGAATTGTCATTGATTAACGACGACGAAAACCAAACGCAGAATGTTCGTCCAAATCTAAGCAGCACATTGATGGAACTGTTGAGGAACAAGGATGTGGTGAAATCGGTGGTTGTGTCCACTGCGATTTATTGTTCTGGATTTTCATTTATTGACATCTTCGCAGCCTGGGCTTCGACACGACGCGGCGCAGGTGGTCTGGGCTTCTCAACAGAACGTATCGGATCAGTTCTGTCAATTGTTGTGATTCCTTGCTCTATCGTGCAGCTTGTGATAGGACCATGGATCGAGCGCCGCATCGGGTCTCGACTAACCTTAATTCTCTACTCGATCGTCCTAATTCCCGCAGTGACACTTATACCATTATGTGGTTTTCTACCCACCGTGTACCGATGGCCAGTTGTGATCGCAATTCAATCCGTTATCGCAGTCTGTGAAATGGGAATCACCGTAAACATATCGGTAATTTTAAACAACAGCGTGACTGCGAACCGCGTTGCATCAGCAAACGGCTTGACGCAATCCGTTAATACTCTCGGTAAAGCCATCTACTCTGTAATAGTTGGGACTATTTTCAGCGCTTCGATTACGTCGACTATTGGCAGTCCAATCGACTCCAGTCTAGTTTTTGTGTTTATAGGAATGACTTTGTGGGTGGCCCTCGTCGTGACATATTTCATTCCTCGTAGGCTTGATTACAAATACGATACATAAACGACGGTTTGCAATGTGACGAACTGAATGGAAAAAACGGTTCAATAATCATTTTGAGCACGTTTCGTTTCAACGAAATGTTTTGTTAAACTTCATATTGTGATGAAAATGCAAAAGGCATTACCATATTATGAATATATAATATATATAATTATGCGGTGACAAATGAACTGGCCATGCTGTCACTGTTTTGCTACATACGCCGTCTTTGTGTATAATAAAATGCGCAGAAAAAGCTCATGTTTTTCTTTCCTGTTATTTTTTAAACCACCCTCGTTACGTTTCATATCCGATTCCGACTTTTGGGATCGCCTCTCACCTTGTAATATCAAAACATGTCAACTTTATGCCGCTTACGGAGGGCTTTCCTGTTATTTTTTAAACCACCCTCATTACGTTTCATATCCGATTCCGACTTTTGGGATCGCCTCTCACCTTGTAATATCAAAACATGTCAACTGTATGCCGCTTACGGAGGGCAGAGCTTGCGAATGGCACTTGGTTCCTCTAGGCATAGCCTCTACAGAGAGACATGTTTCCTGGACTTGTGTCGACTTGACCGTTGCGAATTCAGTTTGGAATCAGATCCAGAGGGCCGGGAATGTAGTCGGAAAATATGTTGGGGTACAGAAAAAGATACGAACAATACGAAAAAATAACATTCCGTAACTGCCTACAGCGACTTGCAGGATACAACATTGAAGACATGCGACGTAGCTAGCTGTTCTACCCATTGAGTAATAAATCGACTTTACAATTCTTATATCGAGCAATTTTGAGCCTCGCTCCCAGTTAACGATCTGCCGTTGCTATGTAACCGATGCTTATAGTTAATTATATTATGTAGTATTGTTTTAATTGATGAAAGAACAAAAACAGTTGCAGCAGTGTATAGAAAATCATTCAATTACATAATAATAGATGCAATCTTTCACAATTAATTGATTGGATTGATGTATAAGGGCCTCAAGTATTATTCAAGCCAAAAATCTCAATTACGACGTTTTATCACATGACCAACTGTTTTGCTAATTATCTCGCAAATCCTATCCCGACAAAAGCCTCCTTTTGGGATGTCGCGTCACATTTTACCAAATAATATAAGTCAAGGTTATAGTGCTTCTCCACTAATAGTAGTAAATGTCAGTCCCATTTACAAAATTGCCTCATTGTGTTCAATTTACATTAACACACGTCCATACCACGAATCTCTCTCGATATTTGGGCGCTGTAATTTTGTTAGTTTTGTCTGGTGAATGGCGTAGGAAAAATCTCTGGTTTGTACGAATTCGAACACGCAACCTCTTGCACGAAAAACGGCGCTACTAATCACCGCACAGCTGACGTCGACTCGCCGTTTCTTTCAACGCTTTTAAATTTTGAGCAGTACATCGATGGTCGACAAAATACGTTGTTTCTCGTGGGAGCGAAAGTCTATGTAACCCTGACCTTGGGTTACGACAGGAATAGCCTGCGTGGGTGGGGCATCAAATATGTATACGTGTCCGGCACTCGTTATCGAGTGAAGGCAGAGCGACGGGAATATTAAATTATTCACACTAATAGTCAACTTTCGGTCTGTTTCCAAGACGATGACGTCAGCCCAAAAATGTACCACCGCTCTGAACTAAAAAACATATTTCTAATAACGGTATTATTTGGTTTTCTGAAAATAGTAAATGTCAATATATTCACCGTAAGACTGTCTACAAAAAATCGCCATTCGCCACGAGATATGTTTTGATCAATGACAGTATCAAAAAATAGTTGAATGCGATTGGATAAACTTTGGTTATCGGAAAATAATATGTGATGGTAATTGGGATAGCCAATGTAGTTCTATAAATAGCTGGAGAGAAATGCACAGGAAAAAACCTATACCACTGATGGGACTCAAAGCCACGACCCCCAGATAACCGGTGTGGTGCTCTACCAACTGAGCTACAGGGACGAGGTTGTTCCTGTGCATTTAGGTATTTAATACTGTTTTTTAGAACCACTAATGTTTAAAGTCCGTATATCGTAGCCAGCGATATACACAGATATCTGTAACAAGCATGATGATGGACTATAAATCGATAAATTGTCCCATCAGGGGTATGGTTTTTTCCTGTGCATTTCTCTCCAGAAAGTAATAGTAAAATACAATTGGTTATACTGACCTTTGGAAAGAAAGTTGACCCTCGTCCATCGCTCCCAGATGATGAAACTTCGGTGGATGCGAGAACAATTTGGCTATTTTAAAGAACGAAGCTTGTTCGTTTCGTAACTTATTACACAACATGTAGTATTTTAAGACATGATTATATTTAAATATACTTAGATTATTTCGTATAGCGTTGCTTATTTTTAATGACTCGTTTTACGTCACGTGTCCTCACGATCAATGTCATCGGTTGTCGACGTGAGATCCGTTAGAGCTAGCCGTAATTACGCCGATGTCAATTACCTGTAATAAAACTCTCAGTTTATTTTTAAATACGAAAAGCGAAGGTAACACCTTATTGACTAAGGCTATGATTAACACAAGCTTTCGTATACACGTATACCGCGGCAGGTGCAATCGCCCGACGAAGTATACTTGTATACGAAATATTGTGTCAATCATAACCTTAGTTTTTCAATAAGGTGGATGTGTGTGTTTATGTGAGTGTGCATGTCTGCGCGTGTCCGCATGTACGTTTGTGTGTGTGTGTGTGTGTGTGTGTGCGCGCGCGCGCGCGTTATTTTTCCAACGTTGCTAGGGTGGATGTGTGTGTTTATGTGTATGTGTGCGCGTGTGCGCATGTATGTTTGTGTGTGTGTGCGCGCGCGTTATTTTTCCAACGTTGCTTAGTAGGTCCTATCATATACACCTTAAAAGGTGTATTCATTTTGATGTCAAATATGTGAGACAGCGGTGCTATTAGTGCACTTCAAATCAAATATATTTCTTTGAGTTTCATTTCTGACAACAGGTAATAATTGACAAGGCCTGCAACAAGAAATTTGATGTCTTTCAGCGTGAAAATTGCAATACGTACCAAACGAGAACACAAGAGTGCCTTTGGTAGCATTTTTAGTATGACAAGACGTATTGGTTTTAGAAACTAGGTAAATGCAACGGAAACACCTTTTGATAACTCAATTTCATTTAGTCTAGCAAAGTATATTACATTTATGAGAAAGCTCGTTTCTGAATACATTCAATTATTCCCAGAAAGCGCTAAAGGCTGAAGCCAGTCATTTATATACCGCGCTTTAAAACCACTCGCGTAGATTGCCGAAAACGGTTTATAACAAGTGCTTGGCGGAAGACCCTCGCAAATTACTGCCCTTGATGTTTCTTCTGTCGCTTAAAACACATATTTAACAATAGCTCGCGGCTTACTTCAAGCAAAGATTCTGCTCATCGATCGGCTAGTGCATTTTACAGGCTGCTGCATTAATTGCAAAAGCAAATAGCAGGCGTGCTATTATAGAATATTGTTTATCAATAAAATCATTAATAACGGGGCAACGACCAAATAATGACGACAATGTCCAATTAACTAAAAATACTTTACTACTCGCCAATAATGAAGCTCAAATAACATCATATCATTTTTTATATTGTTTTTTCGATCTATTTCCTCATGAATTTTCTAAAGATATATATTTAAAACCCTATTTCTATGACAGTTTTTGACCTTCACGCACTGTTCAACACAAACGAATTAGCTGGCATATTCTTTTTTATCTTCAAATCGGGGACGAAGTATCACGAAAGTTTTGTAGCTAACCGCTGTTTTTTACTACCGGACACGATTTACGTGGTGAATTTACCGACTTTTTTATCATCATAGCAGAAAATATGACGGAGTTATAGTCGTCTTCCAGCATCACAATAGATCGAACGTGATGCGTCGTCCCGTAATAATTAATCGAAAAACCCCTAGTGATTGGATAAAAGTGCAAAGTATTTTGAGTTTACGGTTCGAGTTAGAGCATCCACACAATCGATTCTTTAAACCTAACTCAAATTCCACTACCTTTCCCACGAGGTTTTCTCTCGTTACAATTTATTTGATTCATTTGGGTACTTATAACTTCCTCTAAAAAATTTGGGACGACAAGTTTAGGTCCGGCGTGCCAAAAGCGCATCAAATTTGAGCGTGCGCTGTCTCAACGTCGGCCAAATGCGGTCTTGCTGGCGAGGTGAATAATAGTACCATCCGCTAAATATGGAAACTAGACGATGGTACAATGCGTCTCAAAAACGCCTTGATATAAAACCCACACACGTTCCACTTCTGCAAGCCTCGGACACGATGATATGACTTAATGACATTATATTTTTCAAAAAAACCCTTAAAATCCTTCTGCCAATGGCGATCTGGGTAGAACTTGCGATGTTGTTATGTATAGCACTCGTCCCTTTGGCGTCCTATGTTCGGGCGGCTTACTGAGTGGTCTTCTTTGCCCCATTATCTCGCCATCTTATTGTACATAATCATAAACGATCACCGATTTAGCAATCTTTAGCCAGTTAGTGTTCCTTGAATAGTCTGAACGTCTAACATACAGTCATAAGACCCCCAGATCATTTTGGACCATCGCCAAATGGAACCTCTTCGCCGATGTTCTTTTGTGCAAAAGCTGCTCCACTTTGTCCCCAACACGAATTCTACGGTCGTTTGCATGCAGAAGAACGCCGCTATCGCCTGAGAAATGAACCTTTCTCCATCTCCGTCGGTCGCAGTGTTGCCGGTGCATACACCACTCTCTTCTCGCCCGTTTATAAAGCCGCTATATTTGAATTCTTCGTCCTGGTGGTCGGGCACGATATCAGAGGTTTCACAGCCTATTGCGTACAGTTCTTTTAGAGATGGGACCGTGTATCCGCCACATGGATTGCAAAGCGTTACTACTGGCAAAACGATATCTTCACATGAGTCTTCCGATGCGTCTTTCATCGCGTTCGGTTGTTTTATGGGGCTCGCGGACCTTGCCTGATCTTCACCAGTCCCTATACTTGGTGATCAGGCTATCAATAAAACGGTGATCATAGCCCAACTCACGAATGATCGAACGGTTAGATATGCCAGCGTCCTTCATCCCTATAATTTGCCATCTTTGTCCTATCGATATTTTTCTGCGAGCCATAGTTGTTAATACAAACTCTAGAATGAGTATGTAGTGAGAATAACGAGGTGGGTTGAGCTTTTTCATGCCTAGAGCAACACTGACTTGGGAGAATGCAACTGACAATTTGGCAACATTTATCGTGTCCAGTGATGGTACTGTTGTGATCTTACACGTTATATAGGCATCACAATTTGTGGCCTAAAAGTATGCATCTTAGTGACTCATGCATATCAGCATTAATATATATCATGCATTGTGAATTTATATACCCTGTGAGAAAACCGTATAGGGTGGGGCTTAGAATATATAGTTAGCAAACAGAGTGTGCTGAAAAGAAGCCTCAATGACGAATGAAAACGCACTACAGAAATGTGGCTGCGACCGAAGTGAAAGGGCAGAGTAAACAAAATACACTGAGTGTACTTAGATTAATATTCATCTTAGTCTATAAAGTGTTACCTTTACTTTTTTTATCACACGAGATGGATCTTAACGGCCACCAACATTTTATGGCAGGTATATTATGTGTCATTGACGTTGGTGACAGTTCGATCAGAAAAATCGAGCAACTCGTCATGGTTTTGGGTTCCAAATCGGTGGCGAGGGCTGCATCTTATTTATTGCCCGTGGATGCAGCGATACGGCGCGGGATCTTTGTTTTTATCTCTCCCTCATCGAAAATAGAACAGAGATAATTTTAATCAATTATTCAATCAATAGACATCGGCTCTTGACGTAGGTGACAGTTTGTAATCAATTATAAATGATGGCAACAGCACGTCAGCTGCTCTATCGGTGACGTGCAAGATTTTTTTAGCACCAATTTATTGTCGCAATTCTCCCGATTGATTTAGCTTATCTTTGGCTGCTTCATAAGTGGTTCGAACTTATGTCCTATCAATAAAATTTTTCTAGCGCCGTGATCGGGTCATTTGAGGTATTTCAACGGCTCTTAACAACTTGGAGTTTTAACATATAGAATAGGAATAGAAAACTCGGATAAATGCTATAATGAAGACTAACCATATATTTGAAAAAAATAATAATAAACCATTATTGTGTACAACAACAAAAACTAAAAAAAGTTTAGGAAAATGTAAAAAAAATGACGCGAGTCGATAGGGGATCGTTCGATATAAATGACGCGAGTCGATAAAGGATCGTTCGATATAAATGACGCGAGTCGATAAAGGATCGTTC
>WURV02179544.1:0-13429 GCA_011762755.2 Epimenia babai
ACAGGCATCGGTAAGGCAGTCAGGGCGTGAGGGTTGTGGTTTTGTCCGGTTTTCCTGGATGATCTATCTAGATATGCGCGTTATATCTATTCGCTTTCGCGGGGCGGCTTCGTCGTGTAGCCGTGGATAGGCGTTGCGCGCGAGTTGCCTGCCGCAACCGCCTGTTGGAGCCCGCTGGAGAGCGCTCCACCCCAGGCAACGGGAAGAAAGGCGGATCGCATGTCGACTCCCCACGAAGACCCCGGAACCGGGCAGCGGAACGACGACCTCATTCACCTGTCCCTGAAGCTGCACGAGCTGGAGGCGATTGACCTGATCAGTCTCTACCAGCTGGCGTGTGACCAGGGGCAGTTCGGCGACGCGGATCTGATCCGCGAAGCGCTGATGCGGTCGCTCGACGAGTACCGCCAGGAGGCGGAGGCTGGCCCGGCCAGCAGCACCGACGAAGACGAAGAAGACGACCCGTTCGGGTCCGGCTGACCAGCTACCAGGTCAGTGAGCCACCGACGAATCTGGCGCACGCCACGCAGGTGGGTTCGTTCGGCGCCCCCCGGTTTTCGGGGTTCACGGATCGGGGGCGGCCGGGTGCGTAGCCAGCAACGAGCCGTGCTCGTGGCCGGTTCCCCCTGCTCGCGGGCTATCTGCTGAGCACAACCGGCGCGATCGTCGAGTCGCCGCTGTCCTGCTCGGGGAAGAGATTCTCGATCGGCACATCGCCCAGCGGGTACTCGTTGCCGGCGTGTCCCGCGAGTTGCGACGTCGATACGGAGACCTCGGTTTTCCGCATGCGGTCGGGGTCGAGCACGATGCGAAGGCGCAGGTCGCCGGCTGTGGCCACCGGCGCGAAGCGGAACCGGCCATCCGGACCGCTGATCACCGAGGCAGAGTCGTGATCGCGCGGGCGTCGGTTGAACGTGGCCTCGAACGGCCAGCCATGCACGAGCGTGATCTCGCGACCCGCCAGTGGCTTGCCCGTCTTGCGATCGAGCAGGCGCCCGGAGATGCCCGCGCCGGGCTCGTTGACGCGGATCACCACCTCGCGCGTCAGGTCGGTTGCCAGTTCCAGTTCCGCGCGGTGGATGTGCCACAGTGGCTTCTGCTGGTCGGGCGGAACGACAACGCGCGGCGCTTCCAGCAGCACGTCGAGCTGATAGTTTCCGGAGGCGCGGATGCCGAACTCGGCTTCGAAGCCGTCGTTGATCGAGCGCCACGGATCGGGAAGAGCGGCGGTGGGGCGCACGACCGCGGCTGTTGGCGTCAGGCGTTCGCCGCTGCCTTCGTGCACGAAGCGGAACATCACCCGGCCGTTGAACGCGGGCACATCAATCGGCACGAACACCTCGTCTTCGAACGTGGGCGACTCCCAGCGTCGCGTGACGACGCGGTCATTCAGCAGCGGAGAGAACACGACAATGCGGAACGTCCTCGCCAGCGGCACCTTCTCGAATCGGAAACGCCCGTTGGCGTCGACCAGCGACAACGGCGTTTCATGGATGGCAACGAGGTTGCGCAGGTCGTCGTACGGCGGCTCTGCAGGTTGCCGCGATGTCGGCGATTCGTCGGGTGGCGCCCCGTCGTCGGCGTCGTCGGCGTCGTCGGCGTCGTTGCCGTCCGGGTTGCTGTCTTCCTCGTCAGTCGGTGATCGGGGATCGACCGGCGCATCATCGAAGCCAGCGAACACCCAGTCGGATTCCGCGACCAGATACGCAATCCCCTCGCGAAGCGGTTGCTGGGCCCCGTTCGCGATGACACCAACGAGCGTTGCCGATGGCGGCTGCGGAGTGGTCGGCGCGTCTCCGTCTTCATCACCTTCGGCGGTCTCTGTCAGGTCAGCGGTATCTGCGTCGGAGTCGTCATCCGACGAGGGGTCCGCGTCTACGGTTTCGTCGCCAGTGTCAGCGTCAGTCTCGTCGTCAGTCTCGTCGTCAGTCTCGTCGTCAGCGTCATCGCGCTCGGGCGTGTCGCCTGACGCGGGAGGATCCGCGTCAGGTTCACGAACGATGGATGCAGGATCGGTGACGGGCTGCGCAACGGCGTCTGCGGCGTCGTCGCGCGGTGGTCGGCTGCTGTTGCCATTGCCTTCGCTTCGCTGGTGGTCGATCCGCTCGAGCGCCCCGTCGTGAGACGTATCCGGCGCGCCGTTCGCGCGGCTGCGTTCGCTTGTGTCATCGGTTACCGCACCGGTTCTTGTTGCCGGCATCGGCTCCAGAAGCGCCCGGCCGAGCATGCTGCCGACACCGATCAACAGGACAAACCCGATCGATACTGCCAACTGGTAGCCACGCATCATCTGCTGCCTTCCGCCGGTGGAACCGTGGAATTCGGGTCGGTTGCGGTTGCGCGTCGGATGCGTCGGATGGCCACCACCACCATCACGACGAAGACGGCTGCAACCAATGCCAGGATGGTCGGCAGTGCATGCAGCGAGCGCGACGCGCAAAGAAGAATGTACGCGCCAGCTGATGGCGGTGGCAACGCTCCGTGCACCATTCGCATTCTCGTGGCACGGTAGGGTGAGGCAGCGTCGGGCGTTGGCGGGAGTGATCCGGTACAATTCCGACGCGACGTCAGAGAACGATCCCGCAGGTCTTTGTTGTGAACATCGAGCGGAACCCGGAGAAACAGTCATTCGCCTCGCGCGTTCGGATCATCCGGGTGGTGGTCGCGCTCGTGTTCGTCCTTGCGCTCGTCGTGTTCAACTGGATCCAGAACGGCGGCCTGCGCTGGGGTGGAGACGAGACGAAGCCCACCGTGCAACTGGTCGGTCCGGCCGACACGACGGGCCTGATGACGTTCTGGACGAATGGCACGGCGAAGGTCAATCCGACCATGCAACCGCCCACGATGGCGACCGCCGCGACGCCATCGGTGTTGCTCGATGCGGTGTTCGCCAGTCCCGACGTGGTCGCGTTGATTCCCGATGCCATGAACGAGCCGGCGCGAGACCGGTTCCTCACCGGCAAGCTGATTCGCGTGCGCGCCGCTGTGAACCCGACCACGGGCGAGACCCTGTGGCTGTGTTGCCAGCAGCCGTCCGACGGCAACACGGTGCCAGTGGCCGTTGCCGCGCTGATTGACTACGCGCTGGGCCACGATGGCCAACTCGATGTCCGCGACATCCAGGGGCTGGACCCGCTGTTGCCGTGGGAGTGCGAGATCCAGCGGCTGCAACTCGACCCGTACCGCGCACCGGAACCCGCGGCAGGACGCGACCCGAGCAAGCCGTGAGCGGCTTCGAGTCCGCGGCCGGTCGGGTCTTGCACGACCCGGGACTGCGGTCGGCGTATCGGCAGGTCACCACCCGGTTCATCGATCACCGCACGGCATCGCTCGGCACGATCAACGCCGACGAACTGATTGCGCAGGCAAGCGATGCGCGGGCCCGTGCCGTGGATGCGATGCCCGGGTTGATTGACAGGTTTGCCGCGCGCATCGCGAACAACGGTGCCACGATCCATCGGGCGGCCACCCACGCGGACGCGCGCCGGATCGTCACGGAGATCTGCCAGGCGGCGGGTGCGCAACGAGTGGCGAAAAGCAAGTCGATGACCTCGGAAGAGGTGCAGGTCAACGAGGCGCTGGAGGCGGTTGGCATCGAGGTGGTGGAGACCGACCTCGGCGAACGCATCATCCAGCTGGCGCACGAGCCGCCCGCGCACATCGTGGCGCCGAGCATCGAGTTCGACCGGCATCGGGTGACGGATCTGTTCCAGCGCCATCTCGCCCAACCGCCCTCTCGCGAGATCGACGAACTGACCCGCCAGGCCCGCGTCACGCTACGCGAAGCGTTCCGCACGGCCGACGTCGGCATCACCGGCGCCAACTTCCTCGTCGCCGAAACGGGCTCGCTCGCGATCGTGACCAACGAGGGCAACGCGCGAATGTGCGCGACGATACCACCGGTGCAGATCGCGCTGGTTGGCACCGAGAAGGTACTGGAGTCGCTCGCCGATCTCGGCACGCTGCAGCAGGCGTTGATGCGCGGCTCGACCGGGCAGCCCTTCACCAGCTATTTCCAGCTGATCAGCGGTCCGCGCCGCGCCGGGGAGTTGGATGGCCCCGACGAGTTGCATGTGGTGTTGCTCGATGACTATCGCAGCGCGATACGCGACGACGAAACGTTCCGCGACGCGCTGCGCTGCATCCGCTGCAGTTCCTGCATCAACGTCTGCCCGGTCTACAACCGTGCAGGAGCGAGGGCATATGGCTGGGTCTATCCCGGTCCGATCGGCACCGTGCTGACCTCGCTGCGAGCGCCCGAGAGCATGGCGGATCTCGCCGAGGCGTGTTCGCTCTGTGGCCACTGCACGGCCGTTTGCCCGGTGGGTATCGATCTCGAACAGATGCACCTGGATCTGCGGGATCGCGTGCAGCAGCAGTCGGGTCGTGTGGGCTGGGCATCGGTGTTCGGCCTGTTCGGCCGCCTCGTGCAGCACCCTCGCCTGTGGCGCTGGATGTTCGGCGTCGGCGCGTGGGGCGGGCGACTGGCCGGGTTCCTGACCGGAGCGCGCAACGGCTGGGTCAAACGCTCCCCGCTGCCCTGGACGCGCCGTCGTGATGCTCGCTTGCCCGCCCGACAGTCGTTCCAGCAATGGTGGGCACGCGAGGGATCAAGACGGTCCTCTCTGCAGTCCGACTCCGGGCGAGCCGGGGGAGTCATCCCCCGGAGAAACCCGGATGAAAGCGCGCGGGTGGACGACGCGTCGGATCTTCTCCGGGGGATCCCTGTCAACTCCCACCCGGGTTTTCACAACAGACAGTTTCACAACAAGTTGCATCCATATCATCGAGGCCGGTCCTCGGATTGGGACAAGAATGGGACACATCCGCGACCTTAGCTGGCGTCTCGGATCCGAACGAACTACGAACCTGAGAGGCGTACCCGGACTGCCAGGTAGTGCCACCGGTCGCCCCGCCAGCCGGTCCGTCGGACCCGACAGCGCGAGGTGGGAAGAACGAGGAGGCCGGATCTGCCAGTTCTGCAAGCGCCAGATGGTGTCGTGCAAAAGCCGACATGCCGGGCTAGACTCATTGGACCAGTTGGCGTCAGCGCTGGGTGGTTCCCTTCGTGCACCGTTGCTCGACGATTCGCTCGATCACCGCAACCGGGAGCTTCAGTTCCCGACTGCCACGAGGACCATCGTTCTCGATGCCAGCGGCGGACCTTGTTCTCACTGAAGCTGCCCACTGACTCAACGGCTTCTGCGGGTGCGTCCCCATCTACCGCGGCACTCGTTCATCGCGATCTGCGTGGAGGCTGGAGTACCGATCGCGAAAGTTGGGGCAAGTGCGCGGCTTTCGACGACGTAGATCACGGGGTTGCGCACGCATGACACAAGGGGCTTGTCGCATAGCGATGCAACGGCCAATTGAGACCGTTGGGCCAGTTCCAGAAGCGGTTCGCAGGGTCGCTGTAGTCGCCTCTCGTGACGATGTAGCCATGGGAGCCTTGCGACAGAGACCGTTGACAGCACCGGAATGAGCGTTGATGGCGTGGAGGAGTGCGCCCGTAGTGGGGGTTCCGGCTTCGGGCAGTGCCGTCGGCGCTAGCGGCCACGAGGTAGCGGGTGTCGGGAGTGAGGGCGAGTCTGTTTCCCAGTCGGTGTGACCACGCACTCCGTCACGTCTCCGGAGCAGATTGGCGAATCACACGTCTCGACCGGCGGAGGCGGTGTGGAAACGGGGCCCCCGGATCTGCGGTCCGCGGACCGCAGATCCGGCCTTCTCGTTCTCCTTATCTCGCGCTGTCGGGCGACCGGTAGGCACACCATCGGTCAACGGCCAAGGCGGAGACGGGTCCCTTGTGTGTACGTGCCAAACGTCCGTGTCGTCCCCAAGTCGCGTCGAAGCCGAGGGGAGCAATGGACGCTGCCAAGGTGCGCGACAAATCCCGAATTCTCGCGTCACCCGCGTCACTTCGGGCTGATCCCGCCGGGGTAGACACAGGCCACTTCCGGCGCATGACCGGTGGAAGGCGGTCACGGGGAGCACTCGCGCCCTGAAAGTCGTCCGGGCGTCGTTTTTGCGCTCATCGTCATACTCGCCTTGAACCGACACAAGGGTCGAGCATGACGATCCGTCGAGGCCTTGATGCACGTTCACTGCAACCGGTAGTCGGCGCACCTGTGTGTGCGCGCGGCGTGTGCCGCCCGATTTTTTTTGGTGTCGCCAAACACGCATCGACGCCGCCAAGTGCCGAGAGGGTACCTGAATTCTGCGCGCAAAGGCAAATGCGCCCTCTCACCCCTCCATTGCGGCCAAACACCGATACGGTGTTTCGAAGTTCCACAACATGCTGCGCGGCATCACTTCCGTTGTGGAGTCTCGATGCCGTAACGGATGGCGCGAACCCATCGCGCTTTAGGACTTCTTGCGTCGTTGGGGCCACCGATACGGCACAAATCCGTCAATGGCGGCGTTCGATCCCGGTTTCGCCGGGTGAGCGTCCGGTTTCGCGGTTGTGCCGTCCGGTTTCGAGGCTCTGTTCATGCTCAATTGTGGTTCTGACCACCGATACGGAGCAGATGTCGAGTCATCCGATCCAGTTAAGCAGCCATGCACAGCTTCCTAGTTCGCATGGGCTCGTGTCTGGCGGGTTCGGACACAAGACGTGGTTCAGCGTGGTGGTTTCGCCGGCGCCGAGGAAGCCGGACAGCACGGTAACGGGGATTTCGGGGAGTCAGTTCGGGTGGTCATGGTCGGGCGGGTTGATTGCGCGCTGGCGAGCGCGGCGAGGGTGATATGCAGGACGGGTGGCCCACCGGCTCGCTCGATGCGGGTTGCGGAGGGCTGCGAGCTACTTCTTGCGCTCGAGGCCGCGGCCAACTTCTTCAACCCCTCGATCGCGGACGCGGTCAACGGCTACGGCCTCTGGAACCCGCGTGGCCGACTCGGCGATGAAGAAGTGCCCGGCGAGTTCAACGAGATCGGCAACCGCTTCTGGCTCGGGAATCGAGGTCAACATCTCGGCGGACATCGACAATTTACGCCCGTGGCACCGTCATCCTCACTGCCGAGTCCAAGGCCCCGAGGGCGAATTCGGGCCGATGAGGCGTTCTTCGACCTGTTCCTCGAGCCAGTCGATCCGTCACAGCGTCGAACTTGATCATCTTCGGGCGCTCGCTCGAGTACTTCGACGATGACGACATGGGCGCGGATAGATCGATGTCACGCTTGCGATGTAGCGGAACAATCCCAACTATTGTGAACGCACCCGCATACTCGGCTTCGCCTTTTAACTCCGCGACGAACTCCTTGATCGTCATGTGGTCCGTATTCCCGCCCTCGGTACTGAGTCGGGAGATGCCGTGATCATCCATGATGTTCACCCGCATCGCGTGATCGTCACCTCGACCATGCGGGCGTGCTCTGCGATGACCGGCAACAACAGGTCCGGATTGCCGTCGAACTCCGCGATCGCCATCGCGGCCTCGGTGTGGATCATGGCGCGCAGCTGCTCTTCGAGGCGTGCGGCGCGCGACTCGGATGCGGCCATGTCTGACTCGTACCTGCGGACAGCCTGGGCACGCTCGGATTCCATCTTGGCGAGGTACTGCGCCTTCGCCTCTTCCACCTGCTGGCGGATCCGCTCGTAGGCATCGGCGATGTCGCCGAACTTCGCGACCTTCGCGATCGCCCCGCGGGCTTCCTTGGGTCGATGACCCTCGTAGGGTTCCGCGGCCGCGGCAGCGGCCGCGAGGTCAGCACGCTGCGTGGAGATCGTCGTCTTCAACTCGACGGGGTTGTCGATGGTGAACCGTCCACGGGGTCGACCTGGAGCAAGTAGCGGGGGTCCGGCTGATCGCCGGACTCCGCGGTCTTCGGGGAGTAGAGGCCCCGATACTCTTCGGGGACTTCGGAGAGGTCGCTGACGATGACCTTGAGCTTCATGCAACACTTCGATTCGATCGCGGCCCAGCCGCACGTGCACACTCGGTGTTGATCCCGGCCAGCAAGTTGCCAACGCAACGCGGCCCGCCCGGCGGCAACACCGACCTTCTGGGCGCGTTAGAACCGCTGTTGCTTCCGCCACTGACCGCCACGCGCAGCTTCATCCCGCCGGTCCGCTGAACGGGATCGCATCGGTGGTCAACCAGCAAGGCCTCTGGCCGGACGAGCTGCTGCCGAACCAATAGACGACGCCCTCGGCGTCGTCCATTGGTTCGTCTGTCAGCCCGCATCGTCACCGGCCATCGCGAGGGCCGAACGGGCCGAGCGGCACCTCTTTATCGCTGAGGATCTCGTTCCACATCACCGGGATCGTGAACGGATCGCCGGTTCGCCAGTCGTGGGGAATGTCATCGGTAAACGCGAGGCCACCATTGATGACGCGACGGGCGGCATCCCGCTGATCGGACGCGTTCGGTTCGTTGGCGACGCGGACCAAACGTCGCAGGCCATCCTCGTCCGACAACGCCATGATCAGCATCCATCCGTCCAGTGGCTCCGCGTTGTCATCGCTTGCGATCACATCGAGCAGCCGCACGATGTCGGCAGGGGTGGCGCCTGCACCCGGCCCGGGGCCGACCGTCGGGACCCCCTCGATGCCCATCAACACCCGCAACACCTCGGTGTCCATCTCACCGCGGTGGGCCAAGCGTTCGGCAGCGAACCTGCGCAGAATGGGGTCTTCAGAATGAAGTGCGGCCCGCTCGTCGAAGTGAATCGAAGCAGGCGGCTCGGTCTCGCGTTCGGGGCTCTGGTTGGCGGACGCAGCCTCGACGCCGTCGGTGCCTTCGTCAGCCGTCGAGTCCCCCGGCGTCGCAGGCAACCCGACTGCAAGCGTGGCCCCGACGGACGCGACCACAAGCAGCACCGCGGCTACAACCAATGAGGGGATCGAAATGGTCAATGTCGGCAGGCTCGGGGCCGGCTCGTCTGTTGCGTCGATGTCATTATCGAAACCAGCAGCCGCAGTCTCAAACTCTGCTCGGTGTGCCGGGTGCAGGCGCGCCGCAACATTGAGCAGCAAGTCGCGATCGCTGAACACCAACTCGAAGTCGTCCGCGGTGACCTCGTCGAGCTGACCAACGGCAACCTGGCGCGCGATTCGATCGACCGCCTCCCGCGAAACCGCCGGGCGTTCCAAGCCGACGCCGAAGTCAGCCATTGCCTGCAGCTGAGCACGGCATCCGTTTGGCGACCCCAGGACGGTACGCGCGTCATACACGAAAGTATCGACGTTCTTCAGCCGCCGCTCGACTGGCGAGAGCAGCGAGATTGCGCGACCCGTTTCGTTCGACAGCTCGGGTAGGTTCATCGCTGGTTCGATTAGTCGATGCCGAGTCGCCCGCGCAATCGCGCGACGGCTCGACGGTAGAGGCTACGGATAGTGGATTCAGGCTGTCCGAGCTGGCGCGCGATCTCGGTGAATCGCAGGCTGCCCTGAATGCGCAGTTCGAGAATGGTGGCTTCGCGTTTGCTCAACAAGGCGCCTACCACCTCGGCCACTTCTCGTGCCGCCGCAGTCTCGTCCGGCGCCGGATCGGGAGCCACCGGCTCGAAGCCGGCGGTTTCACGCATCCCCTCGATCGAGTCGGTAGCAGCCACCCGACGGGCAATCTCACTGCGCGGTGCACCACGCAACCGGTGCAGCTTCCGACGGGCGATGCCGCACAAGTAAGTCAGCAGCGTGGACTCACCGCGGAAGCCGCCGAGGTTGGTTGGCAGAAAGACCTCCTGGACAACTTCCTCGGTCTGCTCCGGCGTCGCCCCAAGTGACCGGACGAATGCCGCCACCGGATCATGGCACATCCGGCCTATCTCATCGGAGGCCTCGCCGTCGCCAGCTGCGGTCCGGAGCGCGAGTTCGCGATCGTGTTGATGAGCAGGCAAGGTCAGCGGCGGCATTCAAATCAGAAGACGTACGCTAGTCAGACTACCAGCAAGTAAGGACCGGGCGGACACACACACCCGCCCGGTCCCGGCCCGGTCTTCAGCACCTGGCCTCCGGTATCGGGATCAGAAGTCGCCCTCGTCTTGGTTGCGGTTGTCCCCGCCGCCGTTGTTGGGATCTTCGAAAGGATCGACGCCATCGTCGCAGCCGCCCGGGCCGTCTGGCATCGGACCTCAGCCGCCCCCGCCGAACGGATCGTCCGGGTCGAACCCGGGCGCCGACTGCATTTCACGGAACCACTCGGTCATCAGTTGCTTGCGTGCGTCTCCGATCAACTTCATGACGCCGGCGATCGTGTTCGTGCGCAGATCGGCTCCGCCTGACGAAGCGTCGGCAGCCTTCGCGATTGCCTTCGCAACCTCGGCAAGAATGCCGCGCTCTGCCATCATCTCATCGCGGATCTCGCCGATAATCTCCGGCGGGGCACCTTCCGCGGCGATTTGCTTCAACATCTGTTCGTGCGTCGGAGCGAGCTTCCTGGAATCGGCCAGCAGCTCCCCGCGCTCGACTTCCAAGGCCGCGCGGAGCGTGTCGTCGGTCGCGCCAGCGATCACCTTCATCACCCGCAAGGCCAGTTGGTCCAGGTGGCTCATTGGCCCTTCGAGCATGCCTTCCATGCCTTCCATGCCTTCGGGCAGTTCAGGCTCGGGTTGGTCCGGGCCGAGGTCGGGTGCCGCCGGATCGGTTTCGTTGGATTCCTGCGCGAGGCCGATCGCTGTCATGGCAACGACCAGCCACAGGCTGAGCAGTAACTTTTTCATGAGTCTCTCCGGGGATGGGAGTATGGTTGCGCGGGGTTAGTGCCGATACCCCGGAGAAACCGTTCAAAAAAATCGACAGGGCTCAGAAGTGCGTCCCCAGCCGGACGCGGCAGCGTCCGGCTGGCGTCAGTCCGGACGTGGCGCCAGCTCGTACACGTACCCACGCCACGCTAACCTTAGTACAGCCTCCCATTGAAGCGTGACCCATCGCTCAGGCAGCGGCTGACTCGGCTTGTGCCTTCGCCAGGATCTTCTCGAACGACTTCTCCGTCCAGGCGAATGGATGGGCGCCCGCGTTCCATTCGTCAATGAAGTGACCGATCCGGTCCGCCAGGTCGGCCTTGTCCCGGAAGTCCACCACCCGCAGACACTGACGCTGCAGGATACTGAACCACTGCTCAATCTGGTTCATCCACGAGCAATGCACCGGCGTGAAGTGGAATGCGAACCGCGGATGCTGCGCCAGCCACGCCAGAACCTGCGTCCCGCTATGTACGCGCAGGTTGTCGCAGACGATGTGAATCGTGCGGACACGCGCCGGGATCGTCGCCTCCAGGTGTTCGAGGAAGTCGATGAACTCCAGTTGGCGTTTGCGCGGGTAACACTTGCCGGTCACGTCGCCGGTGCGGGTGTTCAACGCAGCGATCAGATTGAGCGCACCATCCCGCCGGTACTCGTGTTCGATTTCGACCGGGCGACCGGAGCATGCCGGGCGTGTGGGTGCAAGACGCGGTCGTGGCTGGATGGACGTCTTCTCGTCCACGCTCAACACGACTTCATCGCGGCGCAACCTGCGTGTGTAGAGATCGCAGATTTCCTTCGTCCGGGCGATGAACGCGGCGTCGCGCGGAGCTTCTTGCGCAGCCAGTAGTGCGTGCGCCACGGCTTCAACCGGTGACTCATCAGTGTGCGCTGCACGGTCTGCGCGGAGATCGACGGGACGACGCCGTCGGCAATCAACTGGTCGGCGATCTTCCGACAGGTCCACAGACAGATCGCGCGTCCGAGTTCTCTCGGCAGCGTGCATGCGATGCGGACGATCTCAGCGGTGACCGCGGGGGGAAAAGACTGGTTGGCGTCCGGGCCTCGGCAGGTCGTCGAGTCCATCGGGTCCGTGGTCACGGAATCGTTCGAGCCATTTGCGAACGATGTTGCGCTGCACACCGACGAGCCGCGCGATCTCGCGGATCGGTGTCTGGTCGGCAGCCAGCAGCACAATGCGTGCGCGGCGCGCGAGTCCCGCGGCCACGGTAGTCGCGCGTGCGTAGTGATGGAGTTCGTCGCGTTGCTCGTCGGTGAGTGTGATGGAACGGGTCGTTGCTGTGCGAGCCATGTCGCCTCCGGGAGTCTCCTTGCGTCTCAGGAGATTCATCGGCAACGGGGCCGCGCACCTTGAGCCCGATGGGTCACTTTTTTACGGGGAGTTGTACTTTGGGAGTCTCCCTCCATGTCGATCGAGCAGATACTCTCGAATGCCTTGGCCCCGCCGCAGGGGGCGATCCGCATTCCCAGGGCACAAACGGCGACTTCCAACGCCCAAGACAAGCCGATCCCTTGCAGTCGGCGAGCCGGGGACTCCTAAATAAAATCGACCTGCTCCATAGCGGGAGCAACGTCGAGCTGCGAAGCAGGGACGCCGAGACTAGGGCTCCGGCTGAACAGCAACCGCCCACCCGTCGAGTTCCGTTCGCACGATCTCAAGTTCGCCGGGCCCGCCCCACGCTGCCAACCAGGTTGCTGATGCCGTTCGCGGCGCGGAGATCACCGACGTATCCGAGGGCATCCGTCACTACCGCATGGCGGTGCGCCTCGCAGAGGACGAACGCGAGACTCCCGACGATCTGCGCAACCTGCTGCTCCGTGGCGACGACGGGCAGCTCGTCGTGCTGGAAGACGTGGCCAATAATCGGCGTCGAACGGACCTCGAACCTGATCGCGCGCCAGAACGGCCAGCGAAAAGCAGTCGTCTCCTGCAACGTGGTCGAGGGGCACAACCTCGGCCACTCGTGGCGGACGTGAAGAAGAAGGTCGATCCGATTGTCAGTCGGCACGGCTACCGCGTGGAGTATGGCGGGCAGTTCGAGGCCCACAGTCGGCTAGCCGCACCACTACCTGATGGGTGCCGGCGTGACCGTGTTGATGTTCCTGCTGCTCAACATGGCGTTGGGCAACATGCGTGCCTCGGCGCTGGTGATGGTCAACTTGCCGCTCGCCCTGATCGGCGGCATTCTCGCCATCTTCCTGGCCGAATCGCCCGACGTGATCAGCGCGTTGTTCGGCATCGGCGGTGGCGGCTACGTCGCAGCGGTGATCTCCATCGCCAGCATGGTGGGGTTTGTGACGCTGTTCGGCATTGCTGTGCGCAACGGCATCCTGCTCGTGAACCACTATCACCACTTGATGAAGTACGAGTGCGTCAGCCGTCACGAAGCCATCATGCCCGGTTCCGAGGAGCGCCTCGTGCCGATCCTGATGACCGCGCTGACCGCGGTTCTTGGCCTCGTCCCGCTGGCGTTGCGTGCCGACGAACCGGGCAGCGAGCTACTCGCGCCGCTGGCGATAGTTGTGCTCGGCGGGTTGGTGAGTTCCACGTTCCTCAACCTGATCGTGGTGCCGGCCGGCTACGCACTGATGTTCGGGGATACCGAGACCCCACGCCAGGGTACCGACGACCTCGACACCAGCGACGACGAAGGCCCGGGGCAATTGCGATACCAGCCGGACTCTCCGTTCGGCATGGCGCCGCAGTCGGAGACTCCCGACGATGCACCAC